>VSMD01050690.1:0-186715 GCA_008750895.1 Mirza zaza
CACCAAGGAAGAGCAGATTTCTGCTGCCACCATGGTGCCTGGATGACTGGCCACTGTCCTTGCAGGTCGTGACCGAGTGGCCAGCCTGAGCCCTGGGCCTATTAGCTGCCTTTCCTGGGCAATGGAGTGTGCGTGGCTGGAACCTGGTGATTTTCTAACAGAGGAACAGAGATCGAGGAGCCGGGCCCTCAGCTGCAATTTATCCCACGGCCAACCCCAACCCCCATCCGCCCCCCTTCCCGGCCACTCTCCACTCTCCCAGGACGGCCTGCATTTTAGCTGAATGTAATGAAAGAAAGTTGGCCCCAGAGGTGTCTCCAAGTGTCTCTGCCCAGAACTAGAGAGAATTTTTTTGGCAGAACTTCCAAGGTACATGCAAACTCCTAACAGGGTTTTGGCACATCACAAACAATTAGGCGACTGCGTTCTATAATCAGCCCAGGGAGACCGGGAGGCCGTGCGCCTGCCAGATTTCTGGTGAAATGTTGCTTTGATTGGAACTGGGGTTCTTTCCTTCTGTGTCCCCAGGTCTCGAGTGAGGCTGGAGGGAATGCCAGACCTTCTTATTTGGGGCAAATCCGACCTGTCAGTGTTTACAGAGGAACTTCAAGCTGGCAACCGCAGTAAGGTCTCCTAAATCCACTGGAGTTGCCCGTAGAGAGAGAGATACATTCGTGCTTGTAGGAAATGGCCCTCTTTCCATGTTGTTCCAACTGTACACAAGCCATGAGGCCCAGTGTTTGACCAGCTGTCTCTGAGGACAAGTGAACTTGAGGCTCCAAGTCGCCTGAGAATGGAGTGGCTTCCTCTGGCTCAAGGTGACCAGGATGACCCACAACTTCCCTGGGGGCTTCTTCCCAGCAGGGGTGGGCGTCTGCCATCTGTGAGCCCCTGGGTGTGCCTTGGCTGGGTGTCTCCAAGAGCCAGCCCTGAACTGAGGCCCACCTGGGGACCTTGGCCCAGGGCCTGTCCCCGGCGGCCAGACTGTGCACACGGACCAGGTCTGCTACACACATGTGAACGCAACCGAATTTGGCACGGGTGGGCTTCCCCGGAAAGACACAGTTCCTCCCCACGCTCCCCAGATGGTAGGAAAGTCGGGGCTCTGGTAGTCCCCCTTGCCCTGGCCCTGCAGGTGTGGCTGGCAGGCGGGCTGCCCCTCTGGCTCTGACAAAGATGGCAGCGACCATTCAGCTAATGGGGAAATGCTTCCAAAATGCGCTACAAGTCAGTTTACAAAAATGGAGAAGGGGGAAAAATCTATTAGGTTGCAATCTCTTGTTGGGAAACATGTTCCTAAAGGGAGTTTACATGCCATGGAAACAAATCCCTGAAGCCCATTTTCAGCTTATTAGCGCTAAATTGGCCACAGCAAATGAGCACTGCAGTTGTCAGTGACCTGAGGTTTTATAAGCACACTGGGACTATTTGCAGAGATTTTACATGCTCCCCGCAGAGCAGTGGAGGGGAGGAAACTCGACCTACTACTCCCACATCCAAAGCCCAGAATAGCAATGACTCTATCCCCTCTTGCACCCTCTGCACAGCGATCTCCTGGGGCTGGAACCTTCCTTGAGATCTTTGCCCTACTGCTTAACATTAAAAAGTGAAGAACAGGAAGTAAAAGGCACAATTTAAAAGTTCTGCTTAGGGAAGGAACCTTCATTTCAAACCATTTAAAATGGATTTGGAATAGCCCTATCTTGGCAGAGAAGTGGTGAAGGTGGCCTATAAAACTCAGTGACAAGGAAAAAGAGAGTGCTCAGTTCTAGCCCTGCAGGGGAGCGGGTGAGAATAACTAGTGAAGTGAGCAGGAAAATACCCTTTTGCCAACTAGCCCACAGCTTCCAAGTCGGGAACCAGATCCACATGTGCCTTATCTTATTTCTTATCTGCTTCTCTCACTAGGTTTCATCCTTGCTGGAGTTCGTATGCTAGGGACAGATAGATGGAAAAATAAAATATTTGCATGCATGACTAATACCATTCAAATCTGATCAGTTCTGTGAAGGAAATAAGCAGGAAGTTGCAAAGGAGAGTCACGTGGGAACCTGCGCTGGGAAGAGTGGTGGGAAGGACACGTTTCAGTGGAGACCTCAGAACACAGAAATGAGTCTCAGGAAAGCGGGAGCAGAACGGTGGGTGCTCCAGGTAGAGGGACGGTGGGCACCAGGTGTGTGAGCTGGGGATGCTTCTGGAAGCAAAAGCAATCCAGCAAGTGAAAAAGAGCATACATTGTAGAGGTAGGTAGGAGCTCAAACATGGAGCAAAGCTTGGATACAGGCTTTGGATTTTATTTACTGTTTTAAATTTCCTTCTTGAAACTGTCTTTCTTCACATCTGTAAGATAACAAAATCCTAGCTCTTCTCCTAGCACCCTGGCCAAGCCATGGCTTCCTTTCTTAGCTCATTGTGCTCTACATACATACACACTATCAATTCTTGGCCAGCTGCTTTCTTTCCCTCTTCTCCCTCCTAAGAACACATCCAATGCTGCAGCATCCTGTTTTCTTCCAAATGCCAGTATTTAATTAATTGAGTCACCAAACATTTATGGAGCATCTACTATGTGCTAAGCACTCTATTACTTGCAGTGAATATTTTTAAAAAATTAACTAAAGCTCCTTCCCTGACTTTTTAAACTTGGGGACTAGATATTAAGGGCACCTGCAGGAGTAGAAAGGAATATATTACCCATCATAGGGATTTAATGAGCTGGCATTCGAGCTGGGTCTTGAAGAAAGAACAGAAGATTTTCACCGAGAAGAAAGAGCTGTTGGGTGAAGCACCAGGACAAAGAAACAGCATGCACAGGCATAGAAGAGGAAATGATCTTTAAGGGACAGGAGTAGCTCTTTGCATCCTCCTTTCAGGGTCCACATCCCCATCCTAGAGTGCACCATCTCTGCTTGAGAAGGAGAGAGTCAGACAGCTGGAAAGCACCACTCACAGACAAGAAGAATGTGGTCTGAACCTGGGGAAGCACCAAAAAGATTCTGGCAATGATCCCACGATCGTTTATCAGGATACAGCACAAATGTGCAAAACTGAGAAATCGGAGTCATGAATTAGGTGCATGTCCTGCTCTTTCTAGTTATTAGCACTTCCCTAGAATGTTCTGGTGCAGAAGTGGGACCCTCACCACGAAGGGGAGTGAAATATGGGGAGAGTCCACTCATGGGAGTGCTTAACAGGTGCTTGCATACTTGGAAAAAGCACCTGTGGGGAAATACCAGCAACACTGGGATTGCACAGCTTGGGGAAGATGGGAGAGCGATTACATAGCCACAATATATAAAAGACATTCTTATATATAAAAAAAAGGTTGTTAATCTTCTTTATATTTTATTTTCACTGGGGACAGAATACAAGGAAAATGGTTTACTTGTAACCAAGAAGGTTTTCATTGTATATAAGAAAAAGTTTTCCAGACAAGAAGGTCTTTTGGAAATTCAGCCAATGCTCCTATCTCTGGCCTAATTTATGGGTGGATTTACCTGAAGCAGGTGAAAACAGACCTGGTGACCCCCTCTCAAATTAGAGAGTATGATTCCTGAGTGGAAGAGGTCAAATTGCCTATGAATAATCCAGAATTGACCATTTCAGCCCAGAGTGGACACTTCAGATTCTTTAGCCCAGAAATATTTTATTTTTTATCTAAACCTTGTTTATTCCATACTTGCTCACATTCTCTTCCTTAACTCTCAACCAGTTAGAGCAGATGAAACTGCCAAATGAACCCTGCTTCCTTCTCCCTTTCCACTCTATCTCAGACTGAGTTAACTGAATGGTTGATATCATTTACTGTCTTTGCTGGTATCATCAAAAGGTTTTTTTCCTAGTTTCTAAGAAAAGTGCCATTTATTTGTGCTTTAATTGCTAGTCCTTGTTGCCATGAGAGACAGAACTGTTACGCAAATTGCCTTCTAGAAACTTGTTCAATAAATACAATTCAAAGCCTTTCTGATGAAGGTTTGAGGAGGTCCACGAGCTGACAAAGTAGAGGGCAAGAACTTAATTATTTTCCCAGGGAGTCCTAAAAGTCCATTGCAGGGTTGAAGGTGGAACTGATCTATCCCTGGAACATAGGCAACTTTGCAGCTTAAATTTGAGACCCTGACAGCAGCAGTCCAACCACTAATGTGTATCTGGGCTGAAGATGATGAGGAATTCTTTGTATGTCTTTCATTTCATATAACCATGCCTCTCCCCATTCATTCTCTCCCGTCTCGCATTTCCGCAGGGCATTGCGCCCCAACAGCTGTGCATTGGGAGAGGGTGGGCTGTTCATCTCCCTCAACCAGAGGGCAGCCCTGATTATGGTCACACCACATGCTCTGTGAATCTGAATTGGGACTCTTGCCTGAGCCTCAGTTGTTAGGTTGCTAGAGTGCCAAGCACTGCGGGAAACACCAGATTCCCAGCAGCATCCTGTAGGTCCCCCTAAACAGACTTGCCACCTTGACCATCAATCAAGCCACAAAGCTGTCCAAGGCTCTGTTGCTCTTTGCAGGAAAGCTATGGTGCCTTAGATGCTTCCTTGTCACCAGGCTGAATAAAAGCTACTCGTTTGTATCTAACTTATTTTTCAAAACCACTCCAAGCTTTCCGACTTCGATGTCGAACTATGTTAACAATGGCTGGCTTGGAAAGTCCCTGTAGGATTTGTAAGAAATTAATGTTAGCCTCCTCTCAACAGAAAGCTAGGGGTTTGCAAAACACACCATATGCTTGTCACTTTGCCAATGAATCAAGATGTTTTTGCAGCCTTCTGAGTCTAAATAATTAATGGTAATGTCTAAAGATTACCCCGAGGTTCAGGGAGTAAGGATAAGGCCTTTGCAGTGTCCAACATTACTCAACCTCAGCTCAACCCAATATTTCATGTGATAAATGATCAGTCTACATGACCACCCCCCAACACACACACACCCCCCATCCTCGACTTATCACCATTGTTCAGTCCCTTTGCTTTTTCCCTTACTCTTCTTTCTTCTATAATTAGATTCTTTGGCTTTCTTCAAATAAGTGCTGCTGCCTCATCATTTGAGGGCTGCAGCCCTCAAATAGTATACTTCTACCCAGGTTTCTCCAGCTTCCTTAAATGGACAAGGGTGTGATCTAATAGTTTATCCATTAACATTAGTGCTGTTCTTATCAAGAGATTAATTTCCTTTCAATAAGCTCTCCCTAACCAATTAATTCAAGCCAATGAATCAAGCTAAATAAATCAATAGCCCAGCTCATTTTGATGATTGTAGAGATTATAGCATTTTCTAGAAATTTTAAGAGTAGATATTAAGTTCTTGCTCTATAAAATAAAAAGGTATGTTCATGATAATTTTATATAAATATTTCCTCTTAACCAGCAAAACCCTTCTCTGATTTTATGAGCCTTTGGAAGAAATGAATCTACATAAATTAGTACTTATTTTTGATGTATCTCTTCTACCATTTTAGTTTGTCAAAATGAAGTGCTGTTCACCCCTCACCTGAAGGGGCCATTGTATTATTTCATTTTTAAATTTTATCTTTAACTTACATATAACAGTCTACTGTCAAATACTATTAAATCCCTTCATGTATGTAAGAACCTTATCATAGTTCCAGTCATTCTTCCCCACTGTGATATTTTAATTGAGTAAATAGAAAGGTTGTAGAAGATGATAATAAGAAGAATTTGTTATAATGTATTAATAGTATTTCCCATATGCTGTTTAAGAAGAAATTTACAATACTAACTTCTTTACAATTGTTATTTTATTTGATCCTCAAAAAAATAATTTCTGGGTGAAGAAACTGGGACTTAAAAAAGTTTCATAACTTTTGCCCAAAGTCATGGAACTAGTAAATGGAAGAGCTAGACTTTGACCTGGAATGTTATGTAGTTATCTTTATCTATTCGAGTTGTGTATAACAGAATACCGTAGACTGGGTGGCTTATAAATAACAGAACTTTATTTCGCACAGTTCTGAATGGAGGCTGGGAAGTCTTAGCTCAGAGCACGGCAGATGTGGTGTCTGCTGGGGGCCTGTCTCCTGACTCATAGACACCAGTATCACCTCGCAGAAGGGGCGAGAGAGCTCTCTGATGTCTCTTTTATAAGGGCACTAACCTCATTCACGGGGGCTCCACCCCCGTGACCTTATCACCTCCCAAAGCCCCCACCTCCTAATATCATCACATTGAGGGATAGATTTCAACATATGGATTCCGAGAGGGTACAAACCTTCAGTTTATAGCACTAGAACACAGGACTCTTGTTATATTTGCTCCTTACTGAGGGCTGAACCCACACAGCCCTTCCAGGACAGCATGCCATAGATGGTGAGATAATGACACCCTCACAACTGATAATAATGGCCTTAATGCATCCTTCGGTCTACAAGTCATCTGAAGCTGCCTTCTAAAGGAGCTATTTGTTAATTTACTTCAAATAAATCAGCAACAAGTTTAATGTTTACTGACAAAACCTGTAATTTATCATCAATTCCCATAAAAAATGGCATACTCTAAGTCTGGGTTATTTTATTCATCAAATCATCATTGTCATTGCTTATATATGTTTCATGGTAGTTCATACTCCTTCATGAATCTTCAGAAATATTAACTGGAAATTATGGAAGTCAGTATACTAGAATAACTGAGTTCACAGTCTATATCTTGAAATAATGAAAAGAATAATGCATTGCCCATAGGGAGAGTCACTCTTCCAGGAATTCAATAACCTTTCAGATACGTTTTCATGTTATTTCATCACATCTGTGAATTGAACCCATAGTCATGCTTAATGTCTTACTATATGTAGAATGGTCTTGGGCAAACGAAAGAGTCATCCTTGCTTCAAAAGGGTTGCAGCCCAGGGCAGGTAAGGGTACTACCTGTGGGTGAATGCAGTGGCCACCAGAATGGGCACAGGACTGGGTAACCAGGAGCCTAGGATCCTGGGCCCAGTACCCTTAACCTGCTGGGTGATGTCGATGTGAATTCACTTGGCATCTTAGAGCCTGCATTTGTTCACCTGGAAAGGGAAAATGTTAGAATAGATGACCTCTGAGATCTATCATAAGTCTAGGATTCTAGATTTCTGGTGACAGCAACAAAAATCATCACTTTATTGGTATAAAAAATGGTTCTCTACTTCCAATATGAGCAGAAAAAAATATAAAAATGTATAAATATATATCTGTCAGGGTTGAGTTAAAATTCCCATTGCTTCCCAATAATAGGAAAATACACTTTTCACTGATGACATTTACTAGATAGGATTACCAATCTCCAAAAGAATAAGATGTACAGAATCTTTATCAAGGAAAAATAAATGCCTTTTGGCAATACTTTAGAGGAGTTTTATTTTGTATTTCCATTTTATTTTGAAGCCAATAGGACAACAATACACACATTCAGAATCTGGACTTTCTTTAGAACAAATAACTCTGTTAATTGAACAGATAAGTAGCCTTTATTTTTTAACTTGCTGAAATTTAAGGGGTACAAATACAATCTTGTTACATAGATATATTGTGTAGTGGCGAAGGCTGGGCTTTTAGTGTGTTCCTCACTTGAACAGTGTACATTGTACCCATTAAGTAATTTCTAATGGCCCACACCCTTCCCACCCTCCTACCCTAAGGAATCTCCAGTGACTATCACTCCACACACTATGTCAGCATGGACATGTTATTTAGCTCCAACTCACAAGTGAGAACACGAGATATTTGACTTTCTGTTTCTGAGTTGTTTCACCTAAGATAACAGCCTCCTGTTCCATCAAAGTTGCTGCAAAAGACATGATTTCATTCTGTTCATAGCTAAATAGTATTCCATTGTGTATACATGCCACATTTTCTCTATCCAATCATTGAGCAATGGACACTTATGTTGATTCTATATCTTTGCTATTGTGAATGGTGCTGCACTAAACATATGACTGCAGGTCTCTTTTTCATATAATGATTTATTTTCCTTTGGGTAGATACCTAGTAGTGTGATTGCTGGATTGTATGGTAGTTCTATTTTTAGTTCTTTGAGAAATCTGCATGCTGTTTTCCATAGAGGCTGTACTGATTTACATTCCCACCAACAGTGCATAAGTGTTCCCTTTTCTCCATAACCTCACCAAAATCTGTTATTTTTTGACTTTTTAATAATAGCCACTCTGAATAGTGTTAGATGATATCTCGGGATTTTAATTTGCATTTCTCTGATGATTGGTGATGTTAAACATTTTTTCATATGCTTGTTGGCCATTCATATGTCTTCTTTTGAAAAATGTCTATCATGTCCTTTGCCTACTTTTTATTGGGGTTGTTTGGCTATTTTGGTGTTGTTGAATTGCATTCCTTGTTAATTCTGGATATTAGTCTACTGTCAGATGTGCAGTTTACAAATATTTTCTCCTCTTCCACACGTTGTCTGTTCACTCTGTTGATTATTTCTTTTGCTGTGAAGAAGCTTTGTAGTTTAATTAAGTCCCATTGGTCTATTTTTGGTTTTATTGACTGTCCTTTTGAGGTACTAGTTATGAATTCTTTGCCTAAACAAATGTCCAAAAGAGTTTTCCCTAGGTTTTCTTTTAGTATTTTTACAGTTTTGGATCTTACATTCGAGTCTTTAATCCATCTTGAGTTGACTTTTGTATATGGTGAAAGATAGGGATCCAGTTTCATTTCTTCTGCATACGGCTAATTTTCCCAGTACCATTTAGTGAATGGAGTCCCCTTTCCCCAGTGTATGTTTTTGTCAACTTTGTCAAAGATCAGTTGGCTGTAAGTATGTGGCTTTATTTCTGGGTTCTCTATTTCATTCCATTGATCTATATGCCTATTTTGATAACATTACCATGATGTTTTGGTCACTGTGTCCTTGTACTGTAATTTGAAGACAGGCAATGTGATGCCTCCAGCTTTATTTTTGTTTGTGTGTTTGTTTGTTTGTTTTTGCTTAGGATTGCTTTGGCTATTCAAACTCTTTTTTGGTTCCATATGAATTTTAGGATTGTTTTTTCTAATTCTGTAAAAAATGACATTGGGTTTTTTATTACTGTTTTTTTGTTTGTTTGTTTGAGACAGATCTCACTCTGTTGCTCCAGCTAAAATGCAATGGTGTGGTCATAGCTCACAGCAACCTCCCACTCCTGGGTTCAAGTGATCCTCCTATCTTAGCCTCTAGAGCAGCTGGGACTAGCCGCCACACCTGGCTAATTTTTCTTTTTCTTTTTTTCTTTGAGACAGAGTCTCACTGTGTTACCCAGGCTAAAGTGCTGTGGCATCAGTCTAGCTCACAGCAACCTCAAACTCCTGGGCTCAAGCGATCCTTCTGCCTCAGCCTCCCAAGTAGCTGGGACTACAGGCACACACTACCATACCTGGCTAATTTTTTCTATTTTTGGTAGAGACTGGGTCTCACTCTTGCTCAGGCTGGTCTTGAACTCCTGAGCTCAAACGATCTGCCAGCTTTGACATCCCAGAGTGCTAGAATTATAGGTATGAGCCACCCCACCCAGCCTAATTTTTCTATTTTTCCTGTATAGACAGGGTCTCACTCTTCCTCAGGCTGGCCTTGGACTCCTGGCCTCAAGCAGTCCTCCTGCCTTGACCTCCCAGAGTGTTAGGATTGTAGGCATGAGCCACCATGCCCACTAACATTGCTACTTTGATAGGGATTGCATTGAATCTGTAGATTTCTTGGGTAGTATAGTTATTTTTTTATTTCAGAACATTATGGGATGCAAATGTTTTCATTATATAAATTGCTTTTGTACAGTTTGAGTCAAAGTTATAAATGTGCCCATCACCTAGATTGTGTGCATTGTACTCGTTAGGTGTGATTTTACCCATCCCCTCCTCCTCTCTTCCACCTGCTTGATTTCCATATGGTTATTTTAATGATATTAAGTCTTCTGATTTATGAGCATAGGATTTTTTCCATTTGTTTATGTCATCTATAGTTTCTTTCATCCGTGTTTGTAGATTTTCTCATAGAGATCTTTCACCTCCTTGGTTAAATATATTTCTAGGTTTTTATTTGTACAGTTATTGTAAATTGGATTGCCTTCTTTACTTGGTTCTCAGCTTGATCATTATTGATATACAGAAATGCTACTGATTTTGTACATTAATTTTGTATCCTGAATCGTTACTGAATTCATTTTTCAAATCTAAGAGTTTTTTGTGTTTTTTTTTTTTTGAGACAGAGTCTCACTGTGTTGCCCAGGCTAGAGGGCCATGGCATCAGCCTAGCTCACAGCAACCTCAAACTCCTGGGCTCAAGCAATCCTTCTGTCTCAGCTTCCCAAGAAGCTGGGACTAGAGGCATGTGCCACCATGCCAGGCTAATTTTTTCTATATATATTTTTAGTTGACCAATTAATTTCTTTCTATTTTTAGTGGAGACGGGTCTCACTCTTACTCAGGCTGGTTTCGAACTCCTGAGCTTGAGCGATCCAGCCACCTCAGCCTCCCAGAGTGCTAGGATTACAGGCATGAGCCACCGCGACCGGCCCTTTTGGTGGAGTCTTTGGGGATTTCTAGATGTAAGATCACATCGTCAGTGAACAGAAATAATTTGACTTCTTCTTTTCCAATTTGGATGCCTTTTATTTCATTCTCTTGCCTGGTTGCTCTGGCTAGGACTTCCAGTATCATGTTGAATAGAAGTGGTGGTGGTGAAAGTGAACATCCTTGTCTTATTCCGATTCTTAGAAGGAATGCTTTTAACTTTTCCTTATTCAGTATGATATTGGATGTGGGTTGTCATATAAGGCCTTTATTATTTTGAGGTCTGTTACTTCTACGCCTAGTTTGTTAGTATTTTTATCATGAAGGGATGCTGGACTTTATCAAATGCTTTTTATGCATGTATTGAGATGGTTTTTGTCTTTAATTCTGTTTATGGAATCACATTTACTGAATGTATGTTGAATCATTCTTGCATCCCTGGAATAAAACCCACTTGATCATGGTGTATTATTTTTTGATATGCTGTGGGATTCAGTTTGGTAGTATTTTGTTGAGGATTAATAAATAGAACTTAAAAGAGGAAAGGCATTGACTTATATTAAGAGAAACTTGAGACATATCAAATGAAATGTGGTATATCTTTTTAGATCCAAACTGTAAAAAGACCATTTAAAAATAATCAAACATTATATTGTTATTAATACAAATATATTTTTATATTAGCCTAAGTGAAATATCACCAATTTTATTTCAAAGATTATTCAGACTAACTTTAGAATGCTCACCCATTTTTATTTTCTCACTACCATTCTCAAATTTCATAATATTTTTGCTTGGGTTCTTTAGAAAGTAGAGTCTGAGTCAAAGACATATGTGCGAGCTTGTGATTGGTATAATCCTGGAGAGCAAGAGAGAGGAATAAGGGAGAGGAAAGAAGGAAAGAAGGAAGGAAGGAAGGAAGGAAGGAAGGAAGGAAGGAAGGAAGGAAGGAAGGAAGGAAGGAAGGAAGGAAGGAAGGAAGGAAGGTAGGTCAATAAGAAGGGTACATTCATTGCATTGGCCACCAATAGCAACTGGTGACTTGATCTTTCAGGACAGTCTAAAGAACCATAAGATGATATTTCAGAATCATCCATTCAGGGGAAAACAGGAGAAGACTTTATTCTTCAGCTCCCACCCTCCACTGGGCAAAGGTTTGCCCTATGGGGCATTATTCAGCCTGCACTTCCAGGTTGTACAAGTCTAGGCACTAAGGAGGTTCCCATGATGCTCTAGGGTGGGGGGAGGTGGAGACTATTGAGTTGCATCTGCATGAAGCCAAGTGAAGCCTGTGCAGGTGAGGCTGAAAGGCTCAGAAGTGCTGCCTAAGATAGTCGTGTATGCATAGATATCGAGAATTGACAAACATATAACAAACTGCTGCTCCTTAGATATGTCAATGCAGAAAAATAGATAACTAAGGTCTAAAAAAAATAAAATAAAAAACATCTTTCACCTAAGATCCCTAAATTTGGAGCTAAAGAAAACTTTTGGAAGCATGAATGATCCAGTTTCCTCATTTCTCAATTTCACCTTGGTCATATAGTTTTATTAGTATATAATATGATTATATATTATTATTATAGTATTAGAAAAGTAGAGAAAGTAGATACTAGGAGAATAATAAAAATTAGGAAGCAAATCATTATTATCATTTTTTCTTACATGAAAGGGTAGATATAATCTAGTTAAATTTCTGGAAATAGTTATTCCAAAATTTGTTTTCATTTTGAAACTACATTCTTGGTAATATTTTCTATTATTTTTTATAATTTATGACTTGTCACTAGAGAAAAATATTAAACTTTAAATGTTATAAAAAATTATGAAAAATACCACAAATTGCATTCATGATATTTCATGAAGGTGCATGATTGAAAAAGAAGGTATATAATTTAACTGTGTCAATAGTTATAGATCACTTTCTAGGTCTTCACTCATCAGGCACTTTGTACACTTGATACAGAAATTAAAAAGATATTTTCCCATCTCTAAAGGGTCTATGATCTGGTTAGAGAGACGAACACACTTATAAAGTACTTATGCTGTAATTTAAAAATAAGTATTTTAACTAAAGTGCCAAGATCCAAGGGAAAATGTGGTTTTGAAAATGGCTGTAGTGGTGATGGTGGTGACAGCATCATAAAGAAATTCAGTCTTGGAGAATTGAGCCCTCTGTTGAAACCTAACAAATAATAGTCAAATACATGAACTGAAAGCAAAAGGGATTCTAACTGTAATTCTGGCTTGACCACTTTGATTGCCACTAAATTATTTCTATAGTAATGGTATAATATTGTTGAAAGCTTCTCCTAGGACTTCAAAACAGTCTTTAACAGCTGCATAAGATGATTCTCATTTTAAAAATCTCATTCCCCTACTAGGAGAGCTCTGCATTAGCCTTAAAACAAATGTCAGCTCCTTCACAGACAGCAGGTTCCATGCTCTAGGATGAATGAAAAGGGAGCATGCTCGTGGAATCCCATCATAAATGACTCTTCTGGATCCTGGGAGCCTGGTCTGTAGAGCAGGCTTTCTCCAAGACAGAGTTCATAGTTCAACTGTCTACATGTTAAAAATGCAGACAACTGGGCTTCAACTCAGATTCAGTGAATCAGACCTTCTGCAAGTGAGGCCAGGAATATGTACATATTTTTTAAATTGACCCAGATTATTTTTGTGCTTGCAGAAAGATTGCAAACCTTTACTCTAGAGAGGAGTTGATCTGAAGGGGTAGAGAGGCAGCTGTTTCACATTATCTAATCTGATTCTTCTGCTGATGTCATGCTCCCCAAATGTCCTTGGAAAGGTAACTGCAAAGGCTACTTGGCTCCTCTCAGGGAGTGGTTTGCCAAGGGAACCAGGAGTCTGCTGAGGCTCTAAGAACTTTGGGGACTAAGGAAAGAACCTCCTGACACATGGCTGGATTTTTACTTAACTTTGGTTTTTCACTCTTTGTTCTCTGTCAGTGATTTAAGAGTTGAAAGAGAAAAAATGTGACTAGTGACTCCAGACAGGGAAACGTGTTTATTTTTCAAATTATAGTAAAACAAACAATTCCAAACCCATGGTCTTGTTTTCCTTTTCACCCCTGTGAACTTGTGTATAGGGTATGAAAATTTCTAGCAGCCCAGCTGATTAGGATCTTGCACCAGGAATCCATGTGCTTAAATATATATATATATATATATATATATATACACACACATACTCTTTTTTTCTTTGTTTTGAGACAGAGTCTCACTCTGTTGCCTGGGCTAGAGTGCCGTGGCATCAGCCTAGCTCACAGCAACCTCAAACTCCTGGGCTCAAGAGATCCTCCCGCTTTATCCTCCCAAGTAGCTGCGACTACAGGCATGCGCCACCATGCCCAGCTAATTTATATATATATATGTGTATATATATATATTTTTTTCTTTTTTTTTTTTACTTCTCCAGCTAAGTTCTTTCTATTTTTTTTTTTTTTTTTTTTTTTTTTTTTTAGTAGAGACTGGGTCTCGCTCTTGCTCAAGCTGGTCTCAAACTCCTGAGCTCAAATGATCCTCCTGCCTCGGCCTCCAAGAGTGCTAAGATTATAGGCGTGAGCCACCACACCTGGCCAATGTGCTTAAAAATATAAAGGAAGCCTAACCAAGGGTGTCCCATGCCCTAAACCCTGGGGACTTTACCTTTATGAAGAGAAAAATCTGTCTTCAGTCTCCTGGATTACAGAGAATTTACTGGGAAAGTAAAGAAAAATGAGAATGTCGCATTCATAAGAGGACACAGCTGTTCAGAAATCTAGTCTGTATGGCTTGAATGAGGATCCTCACCACCCAACACCCCCCAACCCCTTTCAGGCCCTCTGTACATCAGTTCATTGTCAGAGTCGCTCATATAACGGACAGGGTATTTTGATTAGTCCAGTGGTCTTTGGGCTTGGGAATATTCTTTGATTTTCCCTACTGAAATTTCAGTTTAGAAAGGTGGCATGTTCTGAATTTCTTTACACACACTTACAAAAATAAAACCTTACCATAGATTAGGTGAGAAAGCAAGACCCAAATATATAAGGCTTTCAACAACTAGGTTAAAAAGTAAAAGGATTGGAGCTACATGGTAACATCAAAAAAAAATTTTTTTAAGGGTGGCTATATCAACATCAGACAATGCAAATTTCAGAGCCAAGAAAATTACCAAAGAAGGATCATTCACAAGGACAAACCAGTTCATTTATCACGAGGAAATAACAATCCTAAATGTTCATACATCTAAAAACAGAGCTTCAAAATCCATGATGCAAAAACTGCAAGAAGAAATAAAAAATCCACAGTTATAGTCAGAGACTGCCATACCCTGCTCTTGATAATTGCAAAACAAGTGGAGAGAAAATCAGTAAGGATATAAAAGACTTGAACACCACTACCAACTAACTTGAATTAATTCCTGTTTATATAATATTCCACTCAATGACAGCACAATACACATTCTTTTCAAGTGGACATGGAAGGTTTACCAAGATACACCATATTCTGGGCCTTAAAACATTTCTCAATAAATTAAAAGAATTCAAGTCATACAAAATATATTCTCTGATCATAATGAAAATAAATTAGAAATCAAAAACAGAAACATATCTAGAAAACGCCTAAATATCAGAAATAATATTTTTCTAAATAACCCATGGGAAAAGAAGAAATCAAATGGGAAATTAGAAAGCATTATGTCCTCAGTGAAAATTAAAACATAACATATCAGAATTTGTAGGATGCATCTAAAGTAGTAATTACTTAGTAGACAACAGACACCTATATTAGAAAATGCTATATTAAAAAATAAAGAAGGTATCAAATATATGACCTCAGTATTCACCTTAAATGGTGGCTCACGCCTATAATCCTAGCACTCTGGGAGGCCGAGGCGGGAGGATCATTTGAGCTCAGGATTTCCAGACTGAACAAGAGTGAGACCCCGTCTCTACTAAAAAAAAAAAAAGTAGAAAGAAATTAGCTGGACAACTAAAAATATATAGGAAAAATTAGCCAGGCATGGTGGCACATGCCTGTAGTCCCAGCTACTTGGGAGGCTGAGGCAGGAGGATCGCTCGAGCCCAGGAGTTTGAGGTTGCTGTGAGCTAGGCTGACGTCATGGCACTCTAGCCTGAGCAACAGAGTGAAACTTGGTCTTAAAATAAATACATAAATAAAAATAAAAAACTAGGAAGAAAAACCAAATAAAACTCAATGTAAGCAGAAAACAAGAACAAATTAAGATCAGAGTAGAAATCAATAAAATAGAGAATGGAAACCAAAAGCTAGTTTTTTGAAGATATCGATAAAATCATCATTACTCAGACTGATCAGGAAAAAAAAGAAACAAGGCACAAATGACTAACATAAGGAATGAAAGAGGTGACACCACTAGAGATCCTATAGATATTAACATTATAATGACACAAGATAATTAGAAAACCTAGATGAAATGGACAAATTTCTTGACAGACAAAAACTGCCAAAACACATCCAAGAAAAAATAGATATCCTGATAGCCCTACGTGTATTAAAGAAATTGAGTTGACAGTATATTACCTTTCTACAAATCAAACCCCAGGCCTAGATGGTTTCACTGGTGAATCCTACCAAACATTAAGGAAGAATTCATACCAATTCTACATAAACTTTTCCAGAAAATTAAATTGGAAGGAATAATTCCCAAATCATTTTATGAGACCAATATTACCCTGAGACCAAAACTATACAAAGACAATGTAGGAAATCTATAGAACCTATAGTTCTTGTGAACATAGATTTCAAAATTCTTAATAATATTTTAGTAAAATGAATCCAGCAATATATTAAAAATGATAATATAGCATGACCAAGTAGGTTGTATCCCAAAGGTTTTGCAAAGTTGGTTTAACATTATATGGATATTCAATTCTTTCAGCACTATTTGAACCATTCTTTTTCTACTGAATTGCCTTTGCACCTTTGTAAACAATCCATTGCCCACAAGGGTGATTTACTTGTCTGTCTTGACGCCAACACCACACTATTTTGATTACTTATAACTCTGGATTCAGAGTCCAGAGTGCTAACCGTTACACCATGGATTGCTATAACTCTATAATCAGTCTTAAATTTAGATTGTGTAAGCCCTCCAACATTTTTTTCAAATCTAATCAATGATTGATATCCTAATCAATTAGTGTAATTCATCATATTACTAGGCTAAAAAGAAAAATCATGTGATAATTTCAATAGATGCACAAAAATTACTTTACAAAATCCCACATCTGTTCCTGATTTAAAAAAAAAAAATCTCAAAACTACAAATAGAAAGGAACTTCCTCCACCTGATAAAGGGCATGAACAAAAAACCTAGAGCTAACATCAAATTAATCATGAAAGATGAAATTATTTCCCCCCAAAATCAGAAACAAGTAAAAAATACTTGTCATTTGAATACTTCATCATTTGTATTTAACATAGACTGGCAGTTCCATCTCGTGCAATAGGTTAAGAAAATAAAATATAATGCATTGGATTAGAAAAGAAGTCAACTATCTTTATAGACAACATAATCATCTATGTAGAAAATCCCTTAGAATCTACAAAAAAAGTTACTAGATCTGATAAGTGAGTAGGACTTAAGAGCAATATACAAAACTTAATTGTATTGCTTATACTAACAATGAACAAGCAGAAATTGAAATGTAGGTATGAATACTATTTATAATTACATCAGAAAATTTAAAATACTTAGGGATAAATTGGAAAAAAGATGTGCAAGGCCTGTATAATGAAAATCATAAAACGTTGCTGAAAATAATTAAAGAAGACCTCAATAAATGGTAAATTATACCATATTCATGGATTGGAAAACTCAATATTGATATGATGTCATTTCTCCTCAAGTTGCCCTATAGATTCAGTACTGTCCCTGCCAAAATCTCAGCAGGCTTGTTTCTTTCTTTCTTTCTTTTTTTTTTTTTTTTTTTGGTAGAAAGCAGATTCTAAAATTCATATGGAAAAGCAAATGACCAGAATGGTCAAAATGACTTAAAAAAAAAAAAAAAAGAAGAACTTTGAAAAGAAATTGGAGAATTTACACATCTGAATTCAGGACTTATTATACAGCAATAATAAACAAAACACTGTGAAGTTGACATCAAGATAAATCAGTGAAACTGGATAAAGAGTCCAAAATAATCCTATGCTTATGTGCATAATTGATTTCTGACAAGCTGTTAGAATGCCCAAAATTAAAAGACTAACCATATGAAATGCTGGTAAGGATGTGGAAGTACTGGAGCTCTCATGCAGTGCTTGTAGTAATGTAAAATGGTACAACCACTTTGGAAGACAGTTCTGCTATATTATCCAGCCATTCCTGACCTAGGTATTCACCACAAGAAAAAAAACAGCATATGTCCACATAAAGGCTCGTATGTGAATGTTCGTAGTGCTTCTTTTTCAATAGGCAAAACTGGAAACAATCTGAATGCTTATCAACAGGTGAGATAACACAAATGTCCATTAACAAAAATTTGTGGTATATTCATGCAATGGAATGCCACACAACAATAAAAGGAATAAACTATTGATATATGTCAGAACAGCATGGCAACATCAATGAATCTCAAAACATTTAAGAGGAGTGAAAGAACACAAAGGAAAAAAAGAATATAAACGTATGATTCCATTTGTATAAAATTCTAGAAATTGCAAACGAATTTACAGTGACAGAAAGCAGATCAGGATTGGGATTAGGAAGACAGGGAAGAGCAAGACAGAAAGGTATCAAATTAATAACGTCAGTGCTCACCTTAAAAAACTAGGAAGACAGACCAAATAAAACCCAATGTAATCAGAAAACAGGATATTGGGAAAACAGGAAGGGGAAGGAAGTAGGGATTACAAAGGGAACATTTGATGATGATGAATATGACCATTATCTTGATTGGGATAAAGATTTCATGTTTGTATATGTCATAACTTATTGAGTATTTTAAATATGTTTAGTTTATTCTATGCCCATTAGAACTCAATAAAGCTGTTTTAAAAATGGGTGCTGTATCAATTTCATCTTCTTGAGAACCTTCTACCTGGAGCTCTCTCTCCTACTGCACCCATCCACCAGTCTAGGTTGCCCCTGTTGCTCACTGTCCTAGGAATATCCCTTCATTGTCATCCTGGTAATTATCTTTGCCTCCCCTGCATGTATCCCCTTTGTCTTGGATTGCATGTCTTCATCTTTCTTGGTTTACTCCCTCAGCAAGGTGGATGACATCATCCAGTAGTTTCCTCAGAAAAGATTTGTGTGATGTAAAATAGTGATCTCTTCAGAGAAGAAAAGGAGAACTTGTCCAAGACTTATATTCTATAGACTGACCTCCCAGCAAAAAAGTTGACTTCCTTTAAAGCTCAATTTAAATAAGATGTGTCTGATGCTCCAGGCAATCACTTCTGATCATCAACAACCTTTGAACCCTAGTTTTCCAATCATTTCAGGAGAAGGGTTTTACTAATCATGAATGCCGATGACATAAGGTCGGCCACTACTTGCCACTCATACAGCTACAACTTCAAGGCTTGGATTCTAGCCCCCAATCACTCCAGGGGTGGGGCTGATGCTGTTTCCAACCAAAAATAGCATCTTGGCAGAAAAGGGCTGAAGATAAGTTTCTACCAAGTTCTATTGCTATTGTATTCTGGCCTCTGATTACACAAGGGACTTATTGATGCTTCCCTAACTATGTAGTGTAAAAGCTCCAAAGCCCAAGTGTCTGAGCACCTCCTCCAGAGTCTGACATCTAATTCTGTTAGACTGTACTCTTCCCCAGAGTGTGATAGGCACTGGGAGAACTTCTTGCCTACTACTGATCTTGTTACCATGAATTTCCCTAGTGAACACTGTTACACACACTCCCTGGTGTGTGTGTCATGTAGATATTTGCCATGGTTTGCATAACATCTTGAATACATAAAAAAGTATTTATTCTTCTGCCCCTGCCCCACCCCCACCATCCCACCCCACCCCCACCACTATCCAGTTGATAGTTTAGCTTGGTATAAAATTCTGAGTTGAAAATAATTTTCTCTTTATAATAAATAAACACATTAATCATTGTGTACTCAATTCTAGTGTTACTATTTACCAGTTTACTTTCACTCTGATTTCCAGTCTTTTGTATGTATCCTGATTTTGTTTTGTTTTCCTTTTCAGAAACTTGGAATTTTCTTTCTGATCCAGTATTCTGAAATTTTATATTTATATCCCTTAGTATGAAAATATTTTTACATCTATTAAAAACAGATGAAAGAACATAGTTGTTAGCCTCTTTCTACCTGGAAACTCATGTGCTTTTTCCTTCTGGAAATTTTTCCTTGAACTACTTCTTTGATAACATCCTCTTTATTTTATCCAGCTCTCTCTTATATTCAAATGTTGGGTCTCCTACGCTAATCCTCACCTTTTTTTCTCCCTATTTCCCATTCCTTTGTCTTCCCTTTCAACTTTCTGGAATATTTACTTAATTTTGTAT
Organism: Mirza zaza; assembly: GCA_008750895.1. Lineage (NCBI taxonomy): Eukaryota > Metazoa > Chordata > Mammalia > Primates > Cheirogaleidae > Mirza > Mirza zaza. Next base: position 20,027 of record VSMD01050690.1, read on the forward strand.
TTGAGTCCTTCTTATGCATTTTTCATGACTTCCATCATAATTTTAATTTCTAAGAGCTCCTTTTTGTGTTCTGAATGATAGTTTCCAGTTCATTGTTTTCTGAAATATGCTCTTACTTCTCTGGCTATATTAATGAGTTATTTGTTTATTTTTTGGTGTTTTTGCTTTTTCTTTCTTTTTTCTTCTCTATCATTGCCTCTACTCTCTTTGTTTGTTTGGCTTCTGTCTTTCCTGCTAGAAGTTATCCTCACATGTGTGTCGATCCTTAGCAAAATAGTCATGTTCAAGGGTGCAGCCCAAGAGCCTTACTGGAAGCTTTACATGGAGAGCTGGAGCTAGTTAACTGGTTTATCATGCATAAGAATTTGTGACTGAAAAACAAAGGAACAAATATAACCTCAGAAAATGTGCAGATACATAATAATTTTACATTCACATTTGGGAGCTCACAGATTAAGAACTCCTTAGTTAATGAAGTAAAATACTCATTGCTATTTTTACACCCTAAAACTTGTTAATGAACAAATAATTTTCTAGCCTTTGTTTGAATACTTTGACAAAAGGAAGCCCCCTATCAACCAAGTCCATCCATTTTATCTTGGAACAGCTCTATTCTCAAAATATATCTCTCCATAATTTCTACCCTTTATCTTATGTATACTCACTGAATATATTAACATTCAATCAAATGATCTCTTTTTTTTGCTTTCTTTTTGGAGCTTTTTAAACATAATTAATGTTAATCCCACATCAATAATTCAACCTTTCTGGACTAGTGCTATAAAACCAGTACCTCTGTTTCTCTGACAATACCTGTGAGAAAAATTAGAAAACAAAATATCCCCCACCAAGCCTTCCAAGGACATTGCTAGATTGCTTGATGCTTAGACTTTTATTCTGTTTGAGAAGTAGAGATGCCATCTGGAGTAGAGACCATACATTAATTTATATTGGGAAGAGTTAATAACTACTTGTCAGGGGTGTCAGGTGATAACTAGATCTGGTTAGGCTGGGATCCGAGAAGAGCCTACATTAGCTAAAATTTGGGAGCTTTGAGAGCTGTCCCCTAACCAAGCTGGTCAAAACCCTGACCTTCAATTCTTCAGTGACACCAAGCAGCTCTTTATCTTTTCATGTTTTATAACAGCTTAATACATGGCTTTATTCCCTATCTACCTACCACTAACAGGATTTAAGAGATCAAGCCTGTTCTTTCACAGCCACTCCACACAAATCCTGAAGTACAGTCCTTATGCAGCAGGGTGGCCAAGGAGCTTGGTCACTCTTCCACGGGCAATGAAATCCAGCTGTTTCTCCTTCATACAGCTGAAGAACCACTAACAACAAACATCCACCAATACGTGAGTTATATTGCTTTAGCAGAGGTGGAAAATCCCACAACATTCAAAAACACCATCCTTTTTTTTTTTAATTTTTTTTTATTTTAGCGTATTATGGGGGTACAAGTGTTAAGGTTACTTATATTGCCCATGCCCCCCTCCCCCCTCGAGTAAGAGCTTCAAGAATGACCATCCCCCAAATGTTGCACAGCTTACTCGTGGTTGTATACATCCATCCCCCCAAGTGCCCATCAATTCATGAGTGGATTAATAAAATGTGGTATATGTATACCATGGAGTACTACTCAGCTTTAAGAAACAATGGTGACATAGCACCTCTTGTATATTCCTGGATAGAGCTGGAACCCATTCTACTAAGTGAAGTATCTCAAGAATGGAAAAACCAGCACCACATGTACTCACCAGCAAATTGGTATTAATGGATCAACACCTAAGTGGACATATAGGAGTAACATTTATAGGGGATAGGTATATAAAGGCACCATTCTTTAAGCTACTCTCTTGTTCTCTCAAAAGCCAGTGCCTCCACAGCTCACCCTCAGAATGGAAGCAAGATTCCTTTAAGCCTTCTCTCTCACCCCTGTCCCCCTTAGCTTTAATGTCACAAAGGTAGGTGAACTTCCAGTCTCTAATCTGGCTCTACCCCAGCTCCTGGCTCTCTTGCCTCTGAGCGAAGACCAGCCAAGAAGAACTCAGTGGGAGAGGATTTGCAGGGAGGGCAGGAGCTGGGGCAGAAGTAACCCTCCCTCCAGAGGCGACGGGCTCCACAGCTGTCCCAGGCTTCAGAGCCCTGCCGTGCCAGTCAGGAGGCTGTTCCGCCACGTCTCCTTCTCCCCGCTCCTGGCAAGGAGTCTTTTTGATGTTTTCCCCCCTCCTTCCCTTCTGATTCCAGGCCCAGTGTTTGCTTGTCTTGCTGCCAAAGATAAGCTCCTGGCATTCAGGAGGCCACACTTTAGACATCCAAACAGAGCACTGACTGAGGGAAAGGAATGATTTGTCTGAGAAATTGTTTTCCCGTTTGCTTTCTCCTTCTCAGCTCATTTTGACAAGGCAACCAACACAATGCACGTGGATCCACGAAATCTCAGGGTTGAAAATATCATAAAGTGTATGGAGGCTAACCTCGTTTAATCTCGGAGCCTCATTCACTCCATTCCAGATCTATCTGCACTCACCATTGACACAAGATTTACTGTCTCCCCAAGAAGTGCCCATATTTGCAGACAGTGCTACTAGAATTCTCTTCTTCCATGACATTTACTGAAGGCAAGATGATGACCATTTGAAAAGAAAAAGGTCAAATTTGTGGGTGTGTATGTACTGTGGACAGGAATTCTGGCTCTTCCACTTGTATTCAAATCAAGAAATCATATAACTTGAGCAGCCTTTCTTCAGCCTCTGGTATGTTTTAAAAAAATAAAAAATAGCACTCTGGGAGGCTAAGGCGGGAGGATCACTCAAGGTCAGGAGTTCTAAACCAGCCTGAGCAAGAGTGAGACCCCCTCTCTACTAAAAATACAAAGAAATTAATTGGCCAACTAAAAATATATAGAAAAAATTAGCCGGGCATGGTGGCGTATGCCTGTAGTCCCAGCTACTCAGGAGGCTAAGGCAGAAGGATTGCTTGAGCCCAGGAGTTTGAGGTTGCTGTGAGTTAGGCTGATGCCATGGCACTCTAGCCCGGGCAACAGAGTGAGACTCTGACTCAAAAAAATAAAAAAATTAAAAAATTAAAAAAACACTGGGATTTGCCTCTTTAGAGGGCTAGGACTGAAAACAAAATGCTAAAGGCTGCTGCTATGTTTTAGAGCTGTGTTCATTTTGGGGGCGGGGGTTCCAGAAGAGATGGTGGGAGACAGGAGGGGTAATCATTGCCTTCTGGAGAGGTCAGCTGACCTAGCAGACACCACAGTCCACTCCATTTCAGTAAGGAGCTTTGCCTGCCCAGTGATTTTGAAATGTAAAACATGCACACCCTTTACCAAATAATAAATAGAGGCAGACAACCCCCAAAGCTGACTAGGAAAAGAGGCAGAAGGGACAATGAACACAGGACAGATGATAAGGACAAAACATGGTGCAAAGCCAGAAGAGACCATTGGCTGTCCAAACCAGGGAAGTTAAACCACAGTTGCAAGGAAAGGAGAAACGTGATTTGTTATCATCTGAGAATACTTTGATCTCCACTACACTGAAAATGAATGTAAAATCGGGATAGTCCCTGCTGCCTGAGCATCGAGCATGCCAATTAGAAACCCGGGACAGGGGCAACATCGGGAGGTGCCAGGTAGCTTTATGAATGTTCCACTGTCTCTGGGAAGACACCTGTGGGCCCTGGCGAGGACATAATGGATAGTGACTGAGTGTCACGTCCTCCTCAGCACAGGAGGTGGCACTCGCGAAGCCAAGGGCCAGGAGTGCACGGGGCATCGGAGAACAGGCATCTTCCTTCTGTTCTCAAACAGCTGGGTACCGAGAAAATGAGCGGGTGATTTCAGATTTGTGAAGCCGTATCCGGACCCCCTAGGCAGAGCCTTTGAGAACAGAAGGTGGGAGGCTGACAGAGATAGGTAGGTGTGGGCATCTGAACCCAAAACACGAGCTCTCATTACATATGGACCCTTGAACCAGCTGCTAGAAAGGGACGCCACAGTGCCAGAAAACAGTCCTTCTCTCAGCATGGAAAAGCCAGGTGTGGATCACCATTTGCAGAAGATTTCTGTGGAATAAGTTCTTGAATTTAGAATGTAATTTAAAATTTCTGCAGCCTATATATATGTGTGTGTGTGTGTGTGTGTGTGTGTGTTTTAGATTTCTATAAACTTTTAGAATTTTCCTTTAGATATTAGTTGCTCTTTATAAATAATAAATTCATTTCCACTGGTGGTAGGGTCTCTGACCCATTTCCCACCATTCCCTTCCTATGTCAAGGAGAACAAAAATGAGAAGAACCCAAGGTAGGAGACGTGTAAAAATTCTCAGAGAAAGCAACATCACATTAATTTTATAACAATTCCAGTACTTGCAAAGGAGTTTAGAATGTTGAACTAGCTAAGTGGTATAAGGACTATCATTCAGAGATCTTTGCTACCCATCCCTAAAGGAGGATTATATTTTCTTACCCATTGCCATTAAGTTTGGCCATGTGACTTGCTTTCCAAAATGAAATGCAAGCATAAATGATGTGTTATGTGTCATTTCTAGGCAGAAGCCTTAAGGCCAGTGCACGATCTGCCATATTCTCTTTTCTCTTGGCCAGGAGATTGTTTCCAATAGATACTGCTCCTTTACCTTGGGTCGCTGGAATGAGGACAGTGTGGAGCAGAGCTGGAGCTGACCCTCAATGGACACAGACCATGAAGGACAGGTAATTCTTACTATAAACCATCGAGGTTTGAGGATTATTCGTTACAGTAGCATAACCTGGCCTACACTAATACAAAATACCTTTAGAGTATATATATCCACCTTGTTTTTAAAATATGTGTATATGGATTTTAAAGATTGAAAAGAAATCTAGCAAAATATTAATAGTGATTATTTCCTGGGTTAGGGATTATGAATTTTTTTCTACCTTGTGTTTTTCTATAATTCCTAAATGTTCTACAGTTAACAAATATTGCATTTATTATTAAGGAAAACATAAATGTGATGTTCTTTAAAAGACAAGGTATCAATCATGCCTAGACTAGAACTCACTGAGTCTCACCAGTCACCATTAACTGTGGGACTTTGGGTGACAAGTGTAGCACCTTTAAATGTATCTGTAAGGTCTGCAGCAGGTTTCTTTCATGAACACCAGCTCTTATACTCTTATACTCCTTCCCCCTTGCTTCCTCTCAGTCCACAATCTCCCACTTATTCTTCCAGGCCAGGACTTCACTCAGTGTCCCGAAGTTCCTGTCTCCAGTGTGAGTGGCCTATAGCAACTAACACTCAACACAGCAGAAACTCCATCCTTCTTGGGAGCTCTGTGCATACATCCTTCTCTTGCTTTCTCATCTGTGACCATCAGAGTCAAGGAGTTCTTTTCCAAGGCTTATTCCTTCTGTAGCAAATGCAAAAATTTCTGTCTGTGGATAAGGGAATACGGAAAATGCCTCCTTCCTGCAGATATATCAAGGTATTGAAATTGTAGCCCAGAATTAAAACATCTGAGAAGCCCTACATAAAAAGATCAAAAATTAGGTCATTACCTAATTGCATCTGAAGCTAGTTTCCCAGCCCTGGGGTGGGCAAAAGTCCCTTGACCAGGCCTTGGTTCTATTCTTTGGAGAAGAATATCTCTGCCTGCTATTCTCCATGTCCGCTGGCTCTGACCATGGGGACTCCTCTTAGTTTTTTACTCATTTGGCCACATTTGAGGAAAGCCTCGTGGGAATTAAACAATCTTTGAAGTTGTCTCCTATTTGGGGAAGATAAAGACCCCAGAGTTAGTCAAAGTCTTTGAAAACATCAAAAGGCCTTTCTTTTGTTTTATACAGGCTAATGGTTTCATTGTCAATACAATCCCCTGAAAAATTAGTAGGCTTCTGATTTATTTGTCTCTAGTCATTTTCAGATGCAAAAATCATACCTAAGTTCTTTCTAACACATGCTTCTCAAATTTACCTTATTTCCATGTTTCTTCAACTTATTAGTGGCGACCTTGAGGCTACCTGGCTAGAATAGAAAGCCTGTCCTCTTGAACTGATCTTTGCCTTGAATCATGTTATTCAACTGATGATTTTTACTGTGCCATTGTTGCTCAAAGCTTTTTTTTTTATCCCTCTCTGTTGCTGTCTGGAATCTAGAAATAGTTGACTTTTCCTAATCTGCAAAGCTCTGACTTTCTAGAATTTCTCCATTTCTTTTCATTTTTGCTTGCCATCTAGCCAATGTTTTCCTAAGCTCTTCTTCTCTTTCCTGTAATACTTATTAGGTACAGCCAATAATAATCAATACACACCATCTCCCCATGCTGCAGGCTGAATAGATATGTTCAGGTATACCTTCCAAGTGTCTTGTCACTACTTAACATGAATTTCTCCTTCCAGCTTCAGATATCAATTTCCTTGCCACCTGCCTACCTCCCTATATGCTACTTCCTTTGAAGGAACCAATTTCTGGACCTACCAAGCCATGATCCAGAAAACAGAAGCTGCTCTTCATATTTTGAATATGAAGAAGTTTAATACAGGGAATTAGAGGAGACATGGCTATTGGAAAGCATAGACCAGGAAGGTCTCTTTCAGGAAATCCAGAAGTACAGGATAATTGGAAAGCCACTTCCAATGGTCTTGGCTTTTGCAGCACAAAGAGTTCATTCTCAGAAAGACCTACAATGCAGTTGGAATTCACTGCAAATGATCTCAGCTGCCTACAGCACAGAAGTGGATTATTCTTGGGATGATGTTCTACACCAAGCCGTAAGCAAATTCCTGTATCAGCTGCCTTCTTATGCTTATATGAGGAAAATAATTTCTCCTTTCCTTCTGCCTTCCAAATCCCCAGGGAGTGCCCCCTTTGGTGGAATCTGACCAAGACCCTCCTGGCAAGGGAGCCTGGGAAATGCAGTTTCTATGTTTCATTCCTTGCAATTCAGAGAAGACTGATTAGAAGGGTAGCAATGATATTCAAAATCAAAAATAATGTCCTACACACTGAAGTTCACAGAATTATTAAAGGTCACTGTCATTTTGACATCATTCTTTTCCTGCCTCATCTGAGCCTGCTCTGTGTATCTTGCTTGGTATGTCAATGGCACATATGAGCACAAGACAAATCATTTGAGGACAATAGCATGAGAAAAATAAAGGTTCCCTTCAAGGTCTGAAATTCTGTGGCTCTAACCCACGAGCGTCAAATAAATCTGAACTTCAATAAACACTGTTGTTAAGTAGAAAAACTGTGTGATAGGGAGTGAACACAGGGTCCACCCCATAGTTAGCTAGTAGACTCCACCATATAGAAAGTTCTATACCTTCTCTAGACCTCATTATTTCTCATCTGGAATAAAGGTTTTAAACTGGGTATGTAGTTTCCAGTCTTTCTTTTATTTAATAGCTATGGAGCCATTCTTCAAATGAAATCTTACAAGGAGTCCCAATAAAGGGAAGAGCTGCTCATCTGTAGAGGAATAGAGACCTGGAACCAGCATTCCTGTGGCCACTCCAAAAAGCACCCTCCAGATGACAGGCCCCATGAGGCACGGTTTAAAAACTCCTGAATGAGACTATCTATAAAACATGCCCTGTACTTCTAAAGTCATACGACTGTAATCATTTTCCAGGCTTTGACCCTGTTGGAGGCAATGCCAAATGCTCATCTTAAAACATGTATTCAGCAAGCTCTATAACTAATTTGTATTTGTGGGCACACCCAATTTAAAAAGGGAGGGGAGAAGGACTCTGTTAAAGAGGGACAGGTTCGACATTTTGAAAACATTCTGTTTGTGACCCAAAATTCAGATTCCAAATGCTCTGTGACTTAAAGATGTGATGTGTCATTATTCAAATGATACTCTGATCACTGGAATAATGCCACAGAAGAATGCCCATAAGCACTGTAAAAGAAAAATGAACAGGTGCTGCTTAGGGGACAGCAATTAGACTCAGCCAGAACCTGCTGACGTTGTCATATGGAAACATAAAACCAATATTATTTCCAAAGGGAGAGAGAATTCCATAGCATTCACCAGACCTTCCCAGCTATATTAAGTGGCAGATCAGCCATGATTAAGGCCCGTTTGGAGTAATCTAAAAGAAAGTAAATGCAAGAAAGCAGAGGGAACAAAAATGCATGACTACTAGGACTTTTTTGACAATTCTGTCTTCTTGTCCATTTTCAACTGGGCTTTCACACTTTTCTTTTGCACTGTATAATAACCTTATTTGAGCCACTACAAAGGCCAGATCATGAAATCTGCCACAGTGAGCTCAAATAGAAGCTGCTCATTGCAGCAACATCATGGAGCTCAGGAAGGTCTACAATTTTGCCATGCTCCAAGGATCATAAGTTTCTACAGGCAGTAACATGCCTAGGATAAACCTACACTAGACCCTCAAGACCCCTCAATTCTTTCTGAGATGACCGTGTGGCCACAGATCTGCAAAGCACCAGAAGTGATAGGGTTCTTGCTTGGCCATAATTCCAGTTGTGTCTCTAGAGCCTTCTGATTCTTCAAAGATCAGCTCAAATCCCACAACTTGTTTGATTCCATCCCTGACCACCAAACCCATGATGCCGTCTCTTACCTTTTTGCCTCTGAGACTTGGTTAAGCATTGTTCATGGTTGCTAGTGTTAACTCTCTCTGGGTAACTCTCTCTCTCCCTCAGCAGAATAAAAGAGAAAGCTCGCAGACTTTGATGTCCTAACATCAGGATTTGAATCTAGGCCCTGCCTCGTATTAGCTGATGAACCTCACATCACCATGAACTTCAGTTTTCTCATGTGTAAAAGAGGATACTGATTCTGGAAACTTCCCATGCAGTTGCAAAATGCTTAGCATAAAACTCAGCATATAGTAGCTACTCAAAAAATAGTAGTTACCTTCTTCTCCTTCCCCCTTTCCTTCAGAAATTCCACGTATTTGTATTCAGGGCATATTTTACCCCATAGACAGTGATTCATTCTTCTTATTGTTGATAATAAATCTGAAAACAGTATATCTGAAGCAGAGATGTGGAAGGCTTGTGGCAATAGACTACTCTTATCTTTCTCCTCCTCCTCTGAGAGCTTCACAGTGGAAAATCCCATGGGCTTCCACTTGTAGGAGTCCTGACTGAACAAACCTAGAAGGTGGTACAGAAATTTCATGTTTTCCAGACCTGATTCAATCTGCACTTATATTGGATTGGAAACCTGATTGTTATCAGTGAATATGATTAAGTATAGACAAACCACAAGTGAGTGGTGCAGTCTTGTTTTTATTGATTATCTATAATATTACCTCAATTTCCTAAGTCTCTGTTCTTCTATTATGTTGGCAAAATATGAGTTTTAAAAAATGTGACTAAGTAACCCTTGACCAAAAGAGCATAACTCAGAATTTCCATCACCTGAAGCTTGTTTTCCTCTGGGGAAAGGACCCCCAGCCAAGAACCCTAGTGCCTCTCAGAAAAGTGGTTAATTATCAAATAAGTCTGGGGAAAGTAGTACTTTTGCCCATGGGCTTTGCTGTGGTTTGAATGTGTCCTCTCCAAAGTTCAGGTGTTGCCATTGTGATGGTATTAAGACATAGGGCTGTTAAGAGGTGATTAGGCTGTGAGGGCTCCTCCCTCATTAATAGCATTAAGGCCCTTATAAAAGAGGCTTCATGGGCTGCTGGGCTAGTTCCCTCTGGCTCGCCCTGCTGCTATGGGAGGATACAGCAAGAGGGCCCTCGCCAGACCAAATGCTGGCACCTTGATCTTGGACTTCCCAGCTTCCAGAACTGTGAGAAATAAGTTTCTGTTCTTTATAAATTACCTAGTCTCTGGCATTTTGTCATAGCAGCACGAAGGAATTAAGACCTGTCTTCCTCTGGCAGGATTCCTGATCGCATGGGCATAGAAGACATTGGAGAACAGAAGCCCCATATTTCCTGAGACCTCTCAGACTCGATTCTCCACTTGGGATTCCAAGTTCTCCTGTTTAATTTATTTTTTCACAGTGGTTGGGTTTTTTATTGTTTCAGAAGAGCTGTTAACCCACTGTAGACATCAGTGTCCACTAGAACACAGTTTGGGAAAAGTTTATCTGGTCCAAACCCCTCACGTTAGAAGTGAGGTCACTGAGACCCAAAAGCATTGTGACTACTTAGTGAAAGAAAATCCAAGTTTTCCAGATCTTCAGTGCTCTTCCTTCTCTCTGTCTCCCTAGATGTGGCTAGATGTGGTTCTCATGAGAATCTGCTTCTTTTTTGTTACTTTTCTGTTGCGTTATTTGCTGTGTGCATGTGTGTGTGTGTGTGTGCGCTACAAAACAGAAGAGCATCCCCTTGGGAAGTGCTAGCTCTCATCCTGAAATGTACACTAACTTATGCATTTGTTCCGCAGAACTAGAAGCTGACGATAACACTAGAGAGGCACGTCATGGCAGCATGGTCAGAAGAGGGAATGCCTGATTCCACCCAGGAGCTGAGATGGCACGAGCTGGGTTGTGATAATTTACTCAATCATTATCCATTTGTTCCACAGAGGTTTCTTGAATGTCTGCTGTGTCAGAAACTTCTTGGTGCTGTGGATACAAAGCTGAGTAAGACACAACCCCTGCCTTCAAGCTGCTTAACTTCTAGTGTGAGAAACAGGCCTGCAACAGACAAGTTTAATGAAGATACACCTCTTTTGAGAGAAGCTTATCTCTACCCGACACAATAGGAGATTGGGGAAGGGTGCTTTCAGGCAATATTTTGAGCACCGCCTAATAGTCACACACCGACTATTGCCTTGAGTTGTTATCTCAAAAGCTGAAAGTATCTCAAGTTTCAATTGCTCAAATTAATCAGAGCGGCAGTACAGATAATACAAGGAAAAAAAAAAGCCAGTTCTCTGCTTTGGCATGCATCATATGAACATCCACCCCCACCCCCAGCAGCAGCTTGCCTTCCTAATTGTGTTTTCTTAAAGCAAATGCTAACATTGGCTTATATCCCTTGAGCATGCACCAGCTGGATAGTAGGAGGAAGCCAGTTCAGCATTAAAAATTGACCGCAGATAATTTAGAGGGCAGACAAGCCACAGGCAGATAACGGAGTGAAATATATCATTATTTATAACCAGTGAGAATCATCCAGCGGCCCCCTCTCCTGTCTCTGCTGAGGTTGTGCTCTTGTTACAAGTCTTAATAGACCCTTTTTATGGATATATCAGTAGGAGCATAAACAAGGTCACCTGAAATTTAGAGGACATTAATGAGACCTATGTAAATTTAGACAGCCTGGAATGCAGTTGTTAGATCATTTTCAAGTGAATAAAACCTGAAATTTGCTTTTCCCTTTATAAAGCATCTTCTCACCAGCAACTGACCACAGTAAATGCTCTCTAAGGCCCATAAAGCGATGGGTCTTTAAAGTATGTTTTCGGGGAATAACTGAATCAAATTAAACTGCTGTTTACTTTTGCCCCAGAAGCTCTGACAAATAAAATGGAAGATGTTGTTGCCATTTTCATTGACTAAAACAAATCTTTACTGGGGAGAAAAAGAGGAGAAAGAAACTAAAATGTCAGTTGCTGACACTGTCATTCCCTGCCACTCAGTAAATAAACATAACATCTATTAGTTGTCATGGAAACGTTCTGCCTGATTCCGAGCATCAAAGCTCGACAATAAAGAAACCCTGATATTTGAGGCTGTGCACAAACAACTCTTTTGGCATTTCTCATGAGCTCACCATCACAAGAGCTAACATTTTCCCTGTTTGTTTTCTTTCTTAGATGTGAATGCATTTTCTTCGGGAAAAGAGACAAGTATCTTAGAAACCCATCAAAAATATTTGAATACAGCTACCTCGGCAGTCTCTGCTCTGCCTGCTCCTCCCCCCACCCCTCTTTTAACCTTTGCCTGAGATGAATTTAAATGGCATATTTAGTCCCTGCATGTTGTGCTTCCTGTACCCAATGCTGCTTAAAAGGGATTGATTTAAATCGTTTACAGTAACCACGTGAGGGGAAGAGGGTCTAGTTTTCTGCACCAAATGCTCCTGGATTTATAACAAGCAGCCACGAATACAGAGAACAAAACGAGTGGGCTTGCGCTTGTCTCTTCTTTGCTAAAGAATTATTTCTTCAGTAAAAACTTACTGCATACTTTCAGCATTCAACAAGAAAGCAGCTCAGATGTGTGGGCACAGCTAAAGGATGCTTCAGCCTCCGTCCCCCAGGTAACCAGCCTTAGAAGAAATGTTGGCTGAAAAAGTCAAGGAATGTTCCTATTATGATTTTTTTTAAAATCATGAAATTTATAACAGCTCGCAAAGCAGGAACAAACCCAGTTTAAAGGTTACAGCGGAGGGCTGCAAAAGCGTTAGAGGCAACCATTGTTAATAACAATCAGCTGAGAAGCCAGACAGCTCACGCTTCAGAGCAGCACTAAAAGATTCAGCGTTTCTAAAGCTCCGAAGCCTTTGACAAGCTAGGCATAAATCAGGAGGGATTTAAATTCCTGATTTTCTGGCACTTTTCGAACTATAAATCCTACACATTCCTAAAACCACACTGTCCCACAACCAGAGCCGAGGGTAGGTTCCAGCTACAGCTCAGAGAGTCCAATTGCAATTAGGAGCTCCTGCTTCTCTCCAGGCCTTAAACAATTCTTTCTGAAATTCATTTAAAGATTTTTTTTGAAAGTCTTCTGAAGTGAAGCCAAGAGGGGATTAAGTTTATCCCAGCACCCGACCAAGCTTTTCTCATCTTTAGATGTAACCATGTCTGGATTTTTCTAGGTCTTATTAATCCATGTCTACATACTCAGAATGGTTTGGGAAGTCAGAGGTAAGGAAACAATTGAAGAGGAGAAACCAAATGGTCTATAAATAAATACGTTCAATTCAGAGTTTCTTACAATAAGCTAAAGGACTGTGGGCTTCAGAAACACAGAATCACCTGAGAGGTTGAGATTCAGATTTTCCAGCCCAAATGAGCCACAGGGAATCAGAACTTCCAGGGGAAAGGATTTACGCAATTTAGCAAATGTCATCAGATGATTCTTCGCATCTGTGAGGCAGAGTTTGGAAAACCATGCACTAAACCAGGCATCCTCAAACTACGGCCCTTGGGCCACATGCAGGTGTTTTTGCCAGTTTGTTTTTTTACTTCAAAATAAGATATGTGCAGTGTGCATAGGAATTTGTTCATAGTTTTTTTCAAACTATAGTCCAGCCCTCCAACGGTCTGAGGGACAGTGAACTGGCCCCCTGTTTATAAAGTTTGAGGACCCCTGCTCTAAACCTTGATCTCTAAAAGTAGAGCCCAGGAATGTGCATTTTTAACCACCGAGTCAGGCACAGGCATGGGCCCATAAATGTGAATGTATCACCTATTATATTTATTTCTCTGAAGGAAAATCATTGTTCACACTCTCATTTTTTCATTTTTTTCCTAGTTGGTTCTTCCCTCACATCTCCCTTTCCAGGGAGCCAGTTTGAGGAGGCAATGTGCTTCGTCTCTTCCGACTTTGTAGAACGGGCCTCCCCTTACCTACAGGCAGCTGATGTCACGGCAGGAGCACCAGGCTGGAACCCAGAAGACCTCTGTGACCGTGACTAAGTCCTTCTACCTCTCAGACTACCAGTTTCTTCATAATTTGAATTTCTCAAATTGAAATTATAAACTCAAATGAGTCTGCCATGTGGCAGACTTTCTAGATTCTCTAACACTGGCCAGTAAAGAAGTGAGGAAGTAGAAAGGGGAGAAGACAAAAGGCCGTAACACAACCTTGGCCTGTATTCTTTTCTAGCCATTGAAGAAAATGGAAGATTTTCTTAACTCTAGTAGTTTTCATTGCATTTTCTCCCTAACACTCAAAAGTTTCCTGTTCTTGAAAACATGGCGGTGTCTTTACCATGAACACTCTTGGGTTTTCCTATTCTTCTCTTTATGGTGGCTTGCTGTGGGCAGTGTGATTCCAGAAGAGGCTGCGTTGTGAGGAAGGCAAGTGTGGTGAGAGGAGTGGGGTAGTTGAGAGACTGACCTTTACTTACTATTTTCTCTTGCATGTGCTAGCCCATGTGTATTTGTAGAGTTCCCTGCCTATTAGCCCACTTTGCAGACACTATAGAAAAAAGGAAATCAGAAAGCTTAACATTCCATTTTATTCTATGCATTCTTACACTCTATAGTTCTAAATTCCATAAAGAATTTTGACTGACCACCCTCCTGACCCCTACTTTGGATCTGCCTGCCTTGGGAGCCGCCACTGGAGCCACCATTGGCTGCCTCTACCAGGCAAGGCTCCAGGATTCTCCAAGACTAGTCTGGGACCTGCCAAGGTGTGAAACACTCCTGTTACCTCTTAGTGCAAGGGGGCACTGTTTGATTTTTCTAAATGGAAGGTTCTAGAAAACTAAGGAAAAGCAAAACTCATTTTCCATAAAAACATGAAAGCATGAAAGAGCCATAAGTCCCAATCTTCTCAGCTAACTCTAACTCAGTTCCCACCACGTTTGGTTTCTCTGGCACAGATCCCGGTGCAACCAGCCTAGAACCTTTCCTCAACCTCTCTCGTCTGAACTGGTTTCCAAACAAATAGGCTATATCTCTTAACCAGAAGTGAGTTTGGCCCACTTCTAGACCTACCTGAAATCCTAACACTTTCCAGAGCATCATTCCAGATGTCCTCCTGGAGGGAGATGAGGACCTTGGAAGAAAGAGGTCGGGGTTCAAGTTCCCCAGTTGTCACTGGCAGGCTGTGTGATCTTGCACAAGCTACTTGCCATCTCTGAATCTCAATTTCCTCCTGTTAAAAAGAGGCAATGGTGCTGACTCCATGAACTCCTGACAAGATGAAAAGAAACACCAACACTTAAAAAAAAAAAGAAGAAATGCCAACACCTAAGAAAGCCTTAATCACAGGGTGCAAGTCTCGCCCTCCCCCCAATCCTGATCCATCTATCCTCTAGCTCCTCAGTATTTGCACTCTGATTCTCTCCCCTTCGGACCTCCTGCTTCAATCCATGACATTAGCATAAGGAAAGCATGCAGGATGGATGGAAGGAAGAACAGGGTCTAGTCAAAATGCGTAGAGAAGAGGTAGTAAGTCCAAATGAGATGAAATGAGAACCCAAACTAGAAGATGGCAGAGAAAATGCAGAGTGAATGTAGAAAGTGTTTTTAGGCAGATCAGAAGGCCTCGGCACCTACCTGGATTTACATGACGAGAGCCAGAGAAGGAAAGGTCAGTCAGGGCAGGGAGGAGAAAACATGCCATCTGTAGCCAGGACACCTGGCTGCAAGGTCTTTATTCTGCCACTTACTAGTTTTATAAGCTCTGGGAAGTCATTTCACCTCTGAGTCTCATTTTTGTGCCTTGAAAGCAAGGCTGGAAATACCTACAAGTTAAATGAGAAAATGTATAAAATGCCTGAAAGATGATGGGATGAACCATTATTCAATAGTCGTCCCTTTAATACTTGTGATTTTGAAGTCACTTATCTTTCTTGTGCCTCAGTTTCTTCATTTGTGAAGGGTGGACCAAAGTGAACACTACAGGCCCCTCCAGCTCTAACATATTTTTTATATCTCAGAAAGTGACGCATTTGGTTTGTGCATGTTGAATGTGCCATTCATGTGGAAAGTTGCCTGACCACGTTCCTAACACAGATTGGGACCTCTAGAGAAATAGTTCTCAGATGGTCACATCTGCCCTAGGAGGTGTTGTGGAAATGCCTAAGGAGGCATTTTTGGTTGTCGCAATGATTGGAGGGCACTACTGACGTTAGAGGATGGGAGCCAGAGATATCATATGTGAGTACCTGGTACAGTACAAACACGGCAATGAATTACACTGTGCACGTCCTCCCAGATATTCAAGTTAACACATCGGTTCCCAAAGTGAGGACCCCTGAGACCCTCAGTGAGGTCCCTGAGACCCTTTCAGGGATAACTCAACATTAAAACCATTTTCAAAGAAATACCATGACATGCCTTTTTCATTGAGTTGACATTTGCCATGATGAAACAGAAATGGTGGGTAAAAATACTCAGGCCTTAGTATGCATCAAGGCAGCAGCACCAAACTGTACTATACTAACGGTCATCGTATTCTTCATTACACACTTGCAGTTAAACAAACAAAAACACCAAAACCCTTGAGTGTCACGGAAGAATGTCCTTGATGGGCTAGGCGCGGTGGCTTACACCTGTAATCCTAGCACTCTGGGAGGCCGAGGAGGGTGGATCTCTCAAGGTCAGGAGTTTGAGACCAGACTGAGCCAGAGTGAGATCCAGTCTCTACTAAAAAAAAATAGGAAGAAATTAGCTGGACAACTTAAAAAAAAAAAATATATATATATATATATATATAAAATTAGCCAGGCATGGTGGTGCATGCCTATAGTCCCAGCTACTCAGGAGGGTGAGGCAGGAGGATCGTCTAAGCCCAGGAGTTTGATGTTGCTGTGAGCTAGGCTGATGCCATGGCACTCTAGCCCGGGCAACAGAGTGAGACTCTGTCTCAAAAAAAGAGAAAAAAAAAAAGAGAGAGAGAGAAAATGTCTTTGAAGCAGTAAAATTAACTTAAATCTTGACCCTTGGGTACATACCTTTTTAATACTTGTCTGACAAACTGCTACATATCAAAATACAATTTTGTTTGAATTGCAAGCTGAACTTTTCATAGAATGTAGCCTTTCTTTTCATAGAACACCATTTTTGCTTGAAAAAACAACAGGCATAAACTGTGAATAATCATAAACTATAATTATTCAGATGGGTATTTCATAGACCATTTTCTCAAAAAGAACATTTTTTTTTCATTTCTAAGAAAATAAAAGTATTTGTTGCCAATGATAAAATTCAAGCACTCAAGCAAAAATTAAAATTATGGAAAATTCATACCTACCACCAAGAGCTTGACAGCTTCCCAACACTAAAAGACCTTTCTGATGAGATCAATGGGTGGCAATATTAAAAAATGTGGTTTATGGATATTGTATAATGAAATGTGTCAACATTTGGAAGATCTGTGGAACTCAATGAGCTAATACTTTACAAATAACCAATGTATGGTGTTACAAAATCATGTTTGGTAAAAGAGTCACTCAAAGTACAAGATAGACCAATGGATTTTAATATAACAGAGTACAAAATGTTCATTGATATTATTTTAGATTTAACATTGCAACTAACATTTAGGAAACTACTGCTTGTTAAGTTTGTGACTTATCAAAGAATATCAACATTACCTGAAAAGTCTAATACAATCCTGCCTTTTCCAACTATTTCTCTGTGTGAGGCTGGATTTTCTTCCAACACTTTAAGCAGAATATCATATGGAAACATATTAAATACAGAAGCTGATATGAGAATCTACTTGTGTTTGATTAAGCCAGATATTAGAAAGATTTGCAAAAATGTAAAACAAAGCTACTCTTCTCATGAAACTATTTTTTGTTTTAGAAGATACAGATTTTCAGATAAAAATGTTATGTTAACATGTAATGGGATTATTATTTTTAAAGAGAGATAATAAATATTACTAAAATTTCTCAGTTTTAATTTCTAATACAATAAATATCAGTAGATACAGTCCACATAAATAAATGCTCTTAAAGGTCCTCAGTAATTTTTAAGAGTGTAAAGAGGTTCTGAGACCAAAAAATTTGGGAACATTTTTTTCCAATGTAGGAAAAAAATCAATTATCTAAGCCTAGAACCTAACTCTAATTTATATAGAGACACAAAGTACTTTTGCATGTTCTAATGTACACCAACTTCTAGGAGTACAATTTACCATGTATGTCAATGGCAGATTGGATGTTGTTTGGTTTTAAACTTTACTGAGAGTTATTAACCATTTCATAAAATCACACCACCAGTGGCAACACCAGCCATGACATTAGAGTTGCTGATAAAATCCATCTGTATTGCCTGGCTCTGTAGTTGTCTGAGCCCTGTGATTTCTTGAGAAGGTGCAAGCATATGACACTTTATTTTGTCTTCTAGTGTAGCTGTGCCCAAAGATTTGCATACTGATATACACATTGCATAGTATTTCTTTTTTAGAATACAGTTATGGCATTTTTTTCTCTTTTATATATATTTAGTTTATATTATTTATGAATTTCATGCTAATAAAAGAAGGCATTACAAAATTTTTGTTATAAAGGGGCATTAAGTATGAGAATCACTGCTCCAGGATGAGCTGGAGGCTATGCGAGGTATTTGAGAGTTATCTACATAGAGGCCTCCATGTGGCTTTCTGGGTCCTTTTAATAAAAGGATTTGTTCTGTGAAGTTTAGATTCAGTCGAAGGGCGACACTTGGGGATCTGGAGGGCCACATGTGACCTTGAGGCTGCAGGGTCATCACCTCTCATATAGACGAAGCCACTGGGAGGAGCCAGCTTGTGGGCTGTCTGGTTTGGAGCGCCATTCCCTTAAAAGTGATGGGGAACTGGCCATTGGTTAGAAACATGATCCTAAAAGAATGGTGCTCATGAAAATTTTTCCAAAGTTCACCCACATACTCTCTAGTCCCAAAGTGCTACCTCCTCATCAAACTCAGATGGCGATTTGCCCACCAAGTCTGGCTTATACGCTTTTCCTCCCCGGACATCTCTGTCTCCTTGAATCAACAGACTCAGCCCATCTCCAAAATCCACTCTAGTAGCCACAATTTCTTGGACACCTGACCTCCTCCCTCTCCCAATTTGGGGTCTGCTACCACTGCCTGGAACTTTGACAACTCCAGAAAACAATTGATGTCTGACCACAGAAAGGACAGAGATCAAAGAGGGCAAATATAAAAAGAGGAAACATGAAAACTCCAACTTCTTTGACAAGAGGTTAGGCTCTTGCTACCCTGGGCCTCCTGGTCTCAGCTGAAATCTTTGTTCCCTTCCTCCTATGAATTCAGAAATTTCATTCGATTCACATTTTTACAAAATGGCAAAATGTCTCACTCTCTTTACCCATGATTAAAATCCAGTTGTTTATTTATAGGGCCATTTGTTGCTGATGCCTCTCCTTAAAAAAAAAAAATAATAATTGCTTCTTCAGATGGTTTTCTTCTATCTGCCAGAAGATGTCATTTTGGGATGAGGCCATTCAAACTTGCTCAGATCTGAGCAATAACTCAACGAAAATGAGGTCAATGTAAATGACTACCCACAACGGGGAAAAACCTGTTAAATTAAATCCACAGTAAGTAGCAACATATCATGTAGTAAGAGTTACATGTGTCAAATGAAGGAGTGTTATGAGGATTAATGAGTCCGTTATTAAACCACGCTTTGGGATTCTTGGATGAATGGCATCGTTGAAAGTGGGGGCAGGGCTGGCTGTTAGAGTTAGGCCTTGTAACAGACTCTGGAGAAATATAGAGAAAGCAGTGGGAGAACTTAAAACTTATATTTTTTATTGATTGTGGTATCTTATACTACATTTAGCAGTTCAAATACTTAATGCAGCAAAACATGTAGGCAGATGCCACTGTTTACTTTGCAAAGTTTTATAAAGAGTAGCTCAAGCTCCCCTGAAAATTTCAACATTGGTATTGTGGTCTATGAAATAAACACAGGGCAATAGCCAAAACCAATTCAAAACAAATGTCTTCCTTATTCCCCCCAATGGTCTGTGTAACAGGCAGATGTCAAAGACAAAGATGTCAGGGAATTCTCTGTTGGGAGAAGTACAAATCTAGCCAGAGGCAGGGACATGATTCCAAGCGATTTCCCTACAAATGTTTGATGTCATGGATAGCAGAAAATGCAGTCAATTTTCTGGATGTTTCTAAATACCTGCAGGTCTCAAATAGGCTTTCAGATGACTGAATTTTTTTTTTCACGTGAAAGTTTTCACATTACGATATGCACAACTGAGATCATCCTATCCGTTGAGATTTATATGAAATGGTGGGAAGGCTCCTTCCACCTCTCTTTCAGAAGCCAACACCCTCCATAGCCCTCTGTGACCTCCCAGGGACTGGGTCTCCGTGGTCCTTTCTGGCCACCAGGACTGTTGCAGTCTGATCCTCTCTGAAAGTCCCCTGCTGCTGCTTGGCAGCCCCATGCACACCAGTCAACCCAGGGAGCCCAGTCCTTCTCCTGGATTGCCCAAAAGCCTGCTGACATAAGGCATTTTGTGTATAGCAGCACCTTGTACTGAACATTTGGGGTAGCAAATGGTATTTATCTCACAGGAACATGAACAATTTAAAATATAGTAATAGGACCAGGCACAGTGGTTCACATCTGTAACCCCACAACTTAGGGAGGTGAGGCAGGAGGTTAGCTTGAGGCCAGGAGTTTGATACCAGCCTGTGGCAACCTAGCAAGACTCTGTCTCCACATAAAATGAAAAAATTAGCCAGGCATGGTGGTGTGCGTCTGTAGTCCCAGCTACTCAAGTGGCTGAGGCAGGAGGATCACTTGAGCCTAAGAGTTGGAGGCTGCAGTGAGCTATGATGACACCACTGCACTCTAGCTCAGGCAACAGAACAAGACCCTGTCTCAAAAAATAAATAGATAAAAATCAAATAAAATATAGTAATTAGGCACTCCTATTCTCAAGACACCCGCCCACCCACAGTCACCCTAGCCCCAAGAATCTTTCATTGGCTGCTTTTCTCTTTACATGTCAGCCTCCCTCAAAGTCATTCAGCCCCAGGGCTCCTCTGTTTCCTCCTGTGCCTCCTGCCTCCTCTGCTTTTCCCTACTTCCAAATTCCTATTCATTTTCTGTGCAGTGCTGTTTAGCTATTTCTTTATGATCTCCTTCCAATCCTTGCTCTCAGAGCATCATCTTTCATCCTTGATGCAGTTTATCAAGGTGTTTTCCTGACTGAAAATGTTCTCAGGAAAGGAATAACCAATTCTTCTCCCAAAGAGGAATTCTATTGCCTTCCATGGGGAAGCGTATGTCACATTGCATCGTTTTAGGGCGTTTGGAGGGAGCCCCAGGTGCCAGCCATGCTGAGGAATCCCGCCAGCTGCCCTCCCTGCCACTTCCTAGTATTGAAGAACAAAATTTCAACAAATTGAGTTTTAATGATCTAATTGGCTTTTATTAGCAATTTATGAACAAGGCAGCATCCAGTCTATGAAATAGATGCTCCATTGGGCACGGCAGAATAGTCAGTTTTTATAGGGTAGCTTGAGCAGAAACAAGGACACAGCATAGTGGAAATCATCAGGTTATACCAGGTCACTTTCTTTTTATGGATTAAAGCATAGTGGACTTCCTTATCATGCTGGCTCAGGCTGGCCAGGCCCCTTTTGCCTGGCTGCTATGACTCTCCTGTTCTGCAGAGGCCTGTTTGGGGATTTGAATATCTTCTCCCTCTTGGTTTCTCAGAAGGTCAGATCTTACGAGTAAACAGCTTAAGTTTTGTCTTGGTGACATGGAAACCTAGCATGAGTGACTTAATTTGGGTTGGTCTGTTGGGGCCTAGAGCAGGAGCTCAGGACAAATCAGTGGTCTCCCATAAATTTTATTTAACACTAGTGAGAACCTTCCTCTCCTACCATGTCATTCATGGATGGTCGCATAGAAATGATACCATCCATGCCGAACTCCATTCAAACTGTACTGTGTGGGCCCCTCAATGTTAACACATTTTTTATTCTAAATGTTTCAACAGTACAAGAGATATCTCATAGCAGGACGTGACACATTCTAATACAAATTACCACTACGTCTACTATGGAAGGAAAGAAGAGATCTCTAGAGTAAAGATGTCAAAGGCTTCTATGTTTTGGGCCTTGAGTCGGAATTTTACACAGTTAAATTGAGTTTATTATTTTGAACAGACAATACATGCACAAGTTATAAAATTTAAAAGGTCAAAGGGCAAGGAGCTAAACGTCACTGTTCTTCCCTCACCTGTCCCATGATTGCTTAGCCCCGCTTCCCAGAATTAACCACAGAAAACAGTTTCTTCTGGATTCTCCCAGGGATTATCTGTGCATTTAAAAACATAGATATTTGTTTATTTTTTTTCTTAGATAGCTTGTGCTCATTCTATATGTTCTACTGTATTTGTGGGGGGGGTTTTTCTCCTTAACAATATATCTTGGAGATCATTTCTCATCAGTAAATACAGAGACACCTTTTAATATTGGTGCCATAAATGTACATTGTATGTATAGGCCATAATTTATTCAACCATTAATGGACATTTAGATTGTTTTTAATATCTTCCAGTTAAAAGTAATCCTACAATGAGTACCCTTGTGAATATAGTAACTTATACATTTACAACACATGTACAGGATAAATACTTTGAAATGAAACACTTAGGTTAAATGGCATGTGCACTTTAATGTCATTAGATATTGCCCAATTACCTTCCATAGAGATTTACTAATTTGCTGTCCCAGCAATATGTTGAAGAGATCATTTATCTGCACTTTGAGAGATGGCTATGAGTTGGAATGGCACATAAAGAGGTGAGTAGAACTCTAATAAGGAGAAATGGCTCACTCCTTGTCTGTAAGCACATTGAGCACAGCAACTGTGTTATTCATAAACTTATCATCCAGCCCCTAGCACAAAGCCTGGAACGTGTAAGTATGTAGATATTTGTTGACAAGTGAATGGCATAGTAACAGTTCAGAGCTAGGAACTAAATCTCAGCTGATTGGGGAACAGAGAGTAGAGCCAACTACCCAGGATATTATACATAGCAGGGGAGAAGGTTGAGGGAGAGTTGAAATTTTAGGTTGCTTTATTTTTTTTGTCATCACCTAAAAATAATTTGTGCTCTACCCACTGTTACAGTCACAATAAATATAGAAAATGTAGTAAAATACACCTTGGATACCATAGTCTTCCATGGGAAAATATTGATCATGTCATCCAAGAAAGAACATTAACTTCTGCTATTTTTCCAAGCATTGGTCATTAGTTTTGTCAATACGTTGCTATTGGATCAGGATGCTGTATGTGCAGACTAATGGTCTTGGCTGCCCCTAAGATCAGGCTAATTCCTGGAGCTGCCTCACTGGCTGGCAATCCATCCTGATCGTCATGTTCAGAGAAATGATCAGATGGGCCTTTCTGTGGCCAGTCCATTTTGAACGTGTGACACCAACAAACAGACTATAAAGGGAATGGGATACATGAGTTCAGTTGTTGGTTTAATAACCCAACAAAATCAAGTAATTATTTAGGAGGTGGGAAAATTGGTAATACAAAGATCACACACACAGAATATAGATGTATTAATACCTCATACTACTACTTGCCCCTCCCTGTCCCTATTTGCTACTAGACTTCACAGTTCCAGGTGTAGGATATTTGTCCCCATTTTACAGACAAGGAAACTGAAGTCTAGATTAGTAATTTGTATCTCTCATGATTATTTAGCTATTATAATAAAGGGATGAAGAATTCCCCAGATATGTAAGACTCGAAACCTCCATTTCTACTACTCTGTGAGGCTCCAATTGCAAGTATGAACCTAATGCCATGGATCATTCACCATTCATACTATTATCACATAATTCTTTCTTCGAGCTGTCTCACTAAGTCAGTTAGATGGCAGCGTTTATGACATGCAGTTAAATCTTAGGCTCACATCCAGGCCTAAATAACTCTAAATAACATGTTATCCCCTTCCCACACAAAAAAATGGATTAGGCTTCAGATCTAGTAATGGCACATTTGTAGTACATGACTTCCTTTCCAGAACACATCTGACCACCCTGAGCATTGGGGATACTTTAGCATTTAGACTCCACATTTATCACCGCGTGTTGCCTGCAACACTTTTTTTTTTTTCCATACCTGGCTCATTAGAGAGACCACTAAACATTTTAAAACCAAATTGAGTTTAAATACATTTCCTTGACGCATCTGTTTTGTTAAATGTATCCCACGAAGCCAACATTAAAAGCAATGCCATTAAGAGGGCATAAGGTAAGCTCATTTAGTTGACCAAATTGTATAACACAATGAATTAATATGGTAATATGCCTTTGGAGACCAGCAGCAGATAATAGAGGTGAACAGAGAAGCTTGAGCCCGGTTTTAGAAAAGCAAAAGCAATTTATCATTATGCTGTAACAATATGGGAGAACATTTCTCATTTCCTACTCGCCTGCCCCCAACTCTGAAAACCTTTGGTTGTACTTTTTGAACACCAACTCGGACCAGTACAACTTTGCCCATTCAGACAGCTGCATTTCGGGTACTCAAAGAACTCTCTTGTTTGTGTTTTGAAACAGGGGTAAATAAGTGGGGATTCCAGTTATAAGTGACAGTTGGTGGGGCATGAAGCTGCCCTTGTCTCCCTGCAGAACAACCAGCCAAACGTTCTTCAAATACACAAAAGGCAAAGGCAGGGGACAGAGAAAAGCAGGTAGAGCAAAAATACTGTAAGAGTTTCCAGTAGTCCTCCCTCAGAGTCAAGCATTAGAAATTATGTGCTATATAAATTGACAGTCCAATTTCTTGGACTCAGTCCTTCTCTCAGCAGCTTGGGTTCTGTTTTTATCCTGCCAGAAAGCACCTAATTAAAGCTTATTCTGCCTGGTCAGCAGGAATGTATCCCCTAGCCACTTTAAGTTGGGGGGGGAAGCTATCTAAATAATGTTTTCCCCTGACTATAAAATTAGATATGCTCCTTATAGAAAAAAATTTTAAAACATAGAATAGCATAAAGGAGAAAATACAAAATCTTTTATAAATCCCAACTCTGAGATACTATTAATATTTTAGTGTATTTATATCCATTTCACATACCGTTAAATACTCTTCAAAAATAGAATTTTAGTTGCTGAATAAAATGATTTTAAAGTACTTCTGAGGTTGAAGATTTCGGTTTTCAATTATTATTTTTCGGCAATTAAAAAACAAAACAATAACAAACACTATTACATAACCCTTTCACCCCAGCTTTAGTTCCTTTTAGGAGGATATAATCGCAGAAGTGGATTCCTGGACCGTGGGGAGTGAATAATTTCAGAATTTTTCTGTTAAACCCACCGGACACTTTTCAATCCTTGTGTTTCTTGACCTCTCTGCAATTTCTGACACCGCTGACTGCTACCCATTTCCTAAAAACCTTTCTCCTTTGCTCTGTGACACCACCTTTTCCCAGTTCCTCCCCACTCTCTGCCTGTTTCCAAAGTCCCTCTCTGGATCCCCTCCTGTGTCTAACCTTCAGTGTTGGAATTCCGTAGATTTCCATCTTATGCCCTCCTCTTTTTTGGATCTTCACTCGCTCTAAGTGATCTCTACATTCAGGGTTTCACTTACCATTTTAAAATCTAAAATTTCCAATTGTTAACTCTGTTCTAGGACCCTTTTTCAAGCTCTCAGATTTATTTCCTAGACTCCTTCAATTCTCCCACGTCCATGGCCCACAGGTATTTCAAATGTCTGTATAATCTTACCATGCCAATCCTACACTTCCTATTCCCGGTTTTAGAAAAAGGACAAATAATAGGGATGATAGCATGCATCACTCCCTTGCACCTGATTTTAATGAGAATGCCTCTCATGTAGTGCATTTATGAAGATATTGCTTGTTGGCCTGAGAGAGAAATTTTGATCATGTAAGATTGTACAAAGGATGACCTTTCCCTCCTGATATTTAGACACCACTACTTGTCTGCAGTATGTTAATCTCACCATGCAGCCTGACCCTGTTCCTCTGTCCTACCAGTGATCTTTGCTTTGGGTGCCCAAATTACCCAACCCATAATGAATACAACAAAGTTGGCAAAGACCAAAACTATACAATAAAATAGACAAAAAATACCCAATAAAGGATCACAGTTTTTTAAAGACAGTAAAAACTGATACATTGAAGAAAATAGAATTTATAGAAATGTTAAAAACAAAAGCAATATCCCAAGCAAAAATCATACCAAATGATCTGGCAATTCTGGGTATATATCCAAAAGAATTGAAATTAAGATCTTGAAGAGATAGCTACACTCCCATGTTTATTGTAGCATTATTCATAATAGCCAGGATACGAAAAACACTCCAAGTATCCAATAGATGAATGAATAAAGAAAATGGGGTATATTCATATACATACATATGAATAAAGAAAATATAAAATATTATCCATTCTTTATTTTTTAAATAAAAGGAAACCCTGTAATTTGCAACAACATGGATGAATCTGAAGGACACTATGCTAAGTGAAATAAGCCAGTCACAGAAGAACAAATGCTGCTTGATTTCAGTTATAAGAGGTATCTATAATAGTCATAGAAGCAGAGAATATAGTAGTTGTCCCCCGGGTGGGAGAATTGGGGAGTTGTTGTTCAATGGGTATAAAGTTTCAGTTGTGGCTGGGGGCGCGGTGGCTCACGCCTGTAATCCTAGCACTCTGGGAGGCCAAGGTGGGTGGATTGTTTGAGTTCAGGAGCTCGAGACCAGCCTGAGCAAGAGTGAGACCCCATCTCTACTAAAAATAGAAAGAAATAAACTGGCCAACTAAAAACATATATAGAAAAGATTAGCCAGGCATGGTGGCGCATGCCTGTAGTCCCAGCTACTCAGGAGGCTGAGGCAGAAGGATCGCTTGAGCCCATGAGTTTGAGGTTACTATGAGCTAGGCTGATGCCACGGCACTCTAACCCAGGCAACAGAGTGAGATTCTGTCTCAAAAAAAAAAAACTTTCAGTTGTGCTAGATAAATAAGTTCTAGAGATCTGCTGTGCAACATGGTGCCTATACTTAACAATAGGGTACCATGCACTTTCAATTTGTAAATTTGTTAAGATCTCATGCTAAGTGTTCTTGCCACATACACACACACTCACAACAATAAAACAAAAACAGAGGGATATAGGACACTTTGGGAAGTATTGGATATGTCTATTATATTTTGATTGTGATGATGATACCGCATGTTTTGCATATGTCCAAACTCAAGTAATACACTTTAAATATGTGCAATTTTTTATATAGAACTATCTCAATGAAGCTATTAAAAATAAAAAACGAAAGACAAAAAACCAAAATCAGCAAATGGTTAAAATGCACAAAGTAAGAATAGTATGGATTTAAATTAAAAGAAGAATTAAATCTCCTCCTCAGAAAGAAAATCTGCAAAATTTCACCCATAAAATTAGACTTGGCAAAAATGGTGACCATAACAGATAACCCACAATGGCAGACATTATTATCTGTGAGATTTGCTATGGGCCAGAGAGAAGGGGAGAAAGAAAAACAACTAAACAATAAATCAAATTTTTGTTGCAGTCAATGAAAATAACTTCAGAAAAATTAAAATGGGGAAAAGGGGATCAGTTTAACTGTGCTATAAAAAATCGATTACAAAATCATATCTTGTCCACGGACTCTTCACAGAGCAAAGGATAAATGATTTCCTCTGGAGAGGTTTCATATATTGTGTCATGGCTTTTCTTCTTCTTCCTCCCCACACTCCACACAGAATGAGGCAACCACGCTCTGCATCCTCAGGCTCGCAGCAGGCTGGGCAGCAAGGCTGTCTCCCTACACATACTCCTATTTGGAGCCCTGGGGACTGGGGACAGAGCCGATCTGAACATCACTCATGCCCTTTGAACAACTCTCCCACACTCTTTCCCCAGTATCGCACCTAAGCCTCCTATGAAGAGGATCTCAAAATCAAAGACTTTGAAAGCATCAAAGCATCTTGGAAAACATCTGCTGCAGTCATTCCCAACCTGGGGTCACAGCATCCTCAAAACTAAATGCCCACCTAACATTATCTGCACAGTGAATAAATAATAGCTGCCCTGCTATTTATTTAAAAGTGCTACTAAATTAATTGTAGTGTTTCTCGGTCCGTGCCTTTTCATTAACAGATTCTAAAAGCCCAATTATCATCATGGGGGAATGTATGACATCTTTTTAAAATTAAATGAGGTCTTTAAAGCCAAAATTGATCCCATATAATTTCTTCATTTTACAGATGAGAAACAAGTAAGTGAGGTGACTCGCCCAGAGTCACTTATTGAATGAATAACCAGGTTGGATCTAAATATTCACACTTCTAATTGCGTACCAAGGGCTATTTCTACCAGGTTACTTTCCTTTCTAAGTAAGGTCAACTCAAACGTGGTTTCATGGCTTCGAATTTGTTCTTTTTGAGGTTTTGTTGTTGTTGTAATCAGTGGTAGCAAATATCCTAGAGAAGCTGGAAAAATAGAAGATTATTCTGATCTTCAGAGATTACTGATAAGACTCTCACCCCTGAATTGTAATTTTGTTATTGATATGGGAAAAAGAAAAACAGCTTTTTCTTCCTAAACCACCTCACACTGAAGACAATGACTATAAAACCTCAATGATTGTGACCTCTCCTCTCTTCTTGGGCATGTGGTCCCCCATTTCCCAGCCTCCTTTGCAGCCAGGTATGTCTGTGGGACTAATGGGACTAAACACTCACCTATAGCACCAGAACAGAAGTGGCATCTGCAAGGGATGCCTCACAGGCTTAGATGAAAATTTCTTGCCTTGGATTTTTGTTTTCTATCTTTTTTCCTTCCCATTAGCTGGAATGTAAACATACCTATGACCCAGCTTTGTGTCGTAGACAAAATTAATTCCCCCATGTGGTGGTGGAGCAAAAGAAAAAAGAGGGGCAGGCACTGACGTCGCTGAGTGACTGCACGAACATACATCGTCGGTCTAGATCATGAAAGCTTTGGTTCACGTCACTCACTTTTTTAAGCCGCCGTACTTTGGGGACTCTATCACAGTCACTCTTCCTTTACTGTAACTTACACAGTGGGCATTTTCCTGTCCTCTGGGGACACTGAGACAGAAAACTAAGGTCGTCGGCTTGCCACATTGGCCAAGATATATTTAATTCTAGATTAGTCTTTACAGTGTCTGACTAAAGGGGAAGATGCCAATTCAGTTTTGGAATCAAAAGGGTGGGTCTGGTTCATTTTATAAAAGTAAGCCATAGATGTCTGATACATATTTTAGGGATCTCTATCACCTCACAAATATATATTTTTAAATCCTCTCCTGTTTTTATAATTCCTAATGAAAGAATTATGTGAGCGGGCAGAGAAAAAAAAAACATGAGAACTATGCTATGTATTTCATTGAAAAAATATTCATATCTCTGAAAGCTTCATAGTGGGCATTAATTTAAATCATATTTGACATTGTCAAAATTCTCCCCTTTAAACTAAGAAATCTTTGTAACGGACTTTCTGGCATATAAGGGGAGAGAGGGAATTCAAAGTCCCTTTCCCTTTTTGTGACATTTTTGTTGAGCTCCTAACCTGACATTGCATTTGGACTCAGCCCCAGCTGCAACTGAATTGGGAGATTAGAGGCTGTAAAGTTGGACCCCTGTTTCCTCCTGAGAACTAGGGTGTGCCTTGCAGATTCCTTCTTTGTAGGTACACAAGAGCCAGAGGACTGCTACGCATGCTACCAGCCCCCGAAATGAAACAACTGATGTGGGCATGGGTAGCTCATTGGAGCACATACACAGATTGAGAAGGGATATTCACCCCCTCCCTTAGTCTCCTTTCCTCACCTACCTCTCTCCTGGAAAGTATTTTAAACACAGCATCTCCAGAAAATAATGCATTAAATGAGGTCTCCTATTCCCTTCTGATTTAAAATCTCATAATTCCATTATTTCTAATTGGATTATTTCTTCTCTCCAATGGGAAAATAAAGCACTTTTCTTCCCTGTTTGCTGTTTACTTGAACCTCTTTCTCTTTTTCTGCTGATTTCTAACTCCCATTGTTCCCAACAGAATTAAAAGTGGCTGACTACTCTCTTTAACATAGAGTGCATGTTTTTGTTCTTGTCTAACAATACAAGTCAGGTAAGCCCTTTTTTAAATTAGTGACCTGTTGATCTGAAACCCATAGTCTTTGTTTTCAAAAAATTTGGTGCAATAAATTTAACCCCATCTCTCCCAACCTGTGAAAAAGAGACTAAATCAAGTTTGGTCTATGGCATCCATCCAAGTCCAGAAATATGTAATAGGGTACCCTCCCATACCACAGGGAAAGAATTTCTTACTTTTTTTCAGTTTCTCTACTTTGATCCAACAATGGTTAGAGACTTTCCACTGCCTAATGAATTTATTTAAAATCTTTCACAGGAAATTACCTCCTACTACTACTCAGCATCCACCAACAATCTCTATTTCAGTGTTTTGAAGATGAGACAATATTGAATTTTTTTTCAGAAGGCAATATTGTAATAGTTAATAAATATTTAATAAGTTGAAATATACATGTTAAAGATAGTAATATCTTCAAAGGAAGAGCAGTTAAGAATACCATTATTTTATTGCTTTGTAATAGTCAACAAGGTTATGAAAAAGTTTTTCCTTTATCACTTCTTACAGTCATTCCTCATATAGAGATAACATCTTCGACTGACTTTAATCATAACAATTATCCTCTAACAAATTTAATTATTGGCTCTTACATAATATAAGGACCTAACAGAACCTAAATCTCACATTATATAAAAAACTGACAGGGTAAGTTTGGAGTACAAAAGAACTATTTGAACTTTTGACAGCATATTGGGTTTATGGTGTCAAACGTCATGCATATGCAGAGTTCCAGGTAATTTCTTTTTAAGATCATCCTCTTCATCAAATCCAAGCTCCAACTTAGATCAGATAAATCTCTTCCTTCCTTTTCTGTCAGAGGCAAAAATCAACACAGCTTCTCTTCCAGCTATAAAATAGAGAAAACAATTTATTTTTGAAGACCATATTCAGTGATAGCCAACCATTGATTATAAATGATGCAATAATTCAAGCATTCACCTTCCTCCCATTGTTTGAACCCAAAATGTTAAGAATAAGTATGTGGAGTGAGATGTGCACCATCTGGGGGATGGTCGTGCTGGAAACTCAGACTTGTGGGGGGAAGGGGAGAAAGGGCATTTATTTATTGAAACCTTAAAATCTATACCCCCATAATATGCTGGAAAAAAAAACAAAAAAAAAAGAAAATTTATGTTCTATAAAAAGAAAAAACAAGAATAAGTATGTGATGCTCTTTCTGGATCAATGAGATTTCAGGAAACAAAATTCTCTATCTCAACAATCAAACTGAAATCTATTTATTAAAAAGTTTTGAACAAAGCTGTGGTTTAAAACCAGTCCAAGGCAATGACATACGATAGATGCTCTGCTGAAAACATGAACATTATTACAATCAGATCATAAGTCAACTCTGTGCTCACGTTGTTCTTATGTTCACCATTTATGTGTTGAAACTCCATGTTGTGACTCAGAGCTGATAAGGAGTGGACACATACAAACAAAAAAGGTAAAACTGTTTTTCTTACTTCCTGTGGAGAGACAGTTGACTGGTTGTATTCATATTGTGTGTCTGTGCGTGCATGCAGACAGCTAAATATATGCACCTCCCAAGTGATTCTGAGAGTTTATTTTAAGTAAAAGCTTTAGAAAGATATATTAAATTATGCATCTACTTTTTAGCAGAAAACTCCAATCCTCCATTTTTAACCTCTTGATCACTATTTTTTTTTTTTTGGAGTGATCGTTATTTCTGAAATCAACTGTGCATATGTGCAAGCTTCAGCTTAGCCTTAAAAAAAAAATTTGCTAAATCTTAGTCACAGCATAAATCAAGTTGAGATCCATCTTGACAATTTAAGATCACTTAAATGAGGGTTGCCTAAAAGCTAGAGTTTGGACCACATAGTGTTTCCAAATTCCTGAACAATATTAATCAGAATTCAGACTACAAAATCAAAATTTCTGGAAATTCTCAGGAATTCCCCAAATCACAAATTATTCTTAAAATACTTCCAACATTCCTCAAACTCTTTATTCATTATCATGCATACCTAAAAAATTGTTTAATAAAAAATATTAACTTTAGCAAGATTTACAAAGAACTGTAGTCTATGGAAAATATTCAACATTGGAAAACATCAGCCAACATTATTGGGTAGTATTCAAATAAATTCAGATTTCCCAGCAGAGTTAATAGCACTACACAGAATTAAAATCTAAATTGTCACTTTAAACCTTATTTTTCTTCCAAACTCATTTCTTGGGATGCCACTCAGGACTTGCATAAAGTACACTATGTAGACAAATTTATTAACATTTGTTTTATTTGCAAGAATGAGTCACCACTAACAGCAGACAAGTCTATGAATACATACTCATAATGGTCTCAGCTACAAGCAAGGCTGACTCATTAGATGGTGACACTTCTCTCCTTGGTACTTTTAACCAGGTTCCTAGAGATGCCTACTGAACCTCACAATCCATATGTTCATGTTTCCTGCTCTTGCTTTCAATTTGATGTCAGTGAATTCCCTCTAATCAATAGAGTCTCTATGTTGATTGTTAAGCTCTAATTCTCATAGGAGAATTACGCTTTTTTCATTTTTCCCAATTTCTTGACAGGTTTTTCTGGGGATTCAGAGAAACATGTTGCTTGAGAAATGCTGGGAAGGAATTCCCACATGGAAACACTAGGTTTGACAGAAGAAATAGGTCCGTGAAACAGCCCAGAGTTTCATGATAGCATTCTGCTGTATTCTACAAATGGCACCCAGCAAAAATACAGGGAGCCTATTTTGTTACGGAACATACTTCCTAAATTGTCATGGAGGATGCAGTCTACTTTGCTGGCTGATCAGCTTGTACTCTCTCTCTTCCTCCTTGGTCCTGGTGACCTCAGAACTCCAGGCCAGCCACGCTAGTAACCGAACACACTGCACTTTCTCTCCTCAGTGACTCTGCTCCGGCTGAGCCTCACAAAAGGCCCTTCCACATCGTAGCTCTGCCTTCTGAGATCAAGACTCTGCTCACACACCCTTGAGCTGCCAGCATTTGCCAAAGTCATTGTCAATTCCCTTGAACGCAGAATGATCTATCACAGCATGTAACACTCTGCCTTACCTATAATACAGTCTCTTATAATACATATAAGAAAGGAATTAAACTGAATCCCCCTACTCCCAAAACACACATAATGCTCTTTATGTAGCAAACTTAGAAAAATCAGTTATTGAGTAGCTAACCAAAGAGGAGAAGACCAAGGGAACATCTCAGAATATTTATGTTGCCTTAGGTCTTAATTTCAAAGCCTGCATGTTCTCATACAGAATACAAAGAAACAAAAAGATGTTGGATTTTATTCAAGTGGAAAATGTTTCCAGATTTTGTACATAGTTTCACATACGCTCATTTTATACATTTTTCATATCTTATGCTTAGCATCATTGGAATAAATCTCAGAAAAACTCCATACCCCCCAGGGTAGCAAATTCATAGGTGGAGTTGGCAAAAAGAACATGAGGTGGGCAACACTAGTGTTATCAGGACCATATTCCACTTATTACATGCCTTACCAACCTGCCTCAGTGACTTGGAATGCTGGATCTCCATAGTGGCAAGTGACATGGAAAACTGACTCATAGTGAATACATTGGACTGCAGGGTCATATGCACTGAATAATTCAAACCAAAAACTATCTTGTTGAATAAGCTGCAACTTTGGTGGTAAACAGGGATAGAATGGACCAATGTCTAAAATCAAGGGCTTTGGAGTCAGATAAACTTCTCTCTGAATCTCGGCTCTACCACTAACTAGCCGTGCCACCACTTGCTCACTCATTTCCTCCCCTGGAAAATGGGAATAATAACTACCTTGTGGGACTGTCATGAAGATTAGACGAGATGTTGTGTAAACTCTACGAGAACAGGGATCATGTCTTGTTTACAATCATTGTCCCAGTCCCTAGCAAAGTGCCTGATTCACAATAGGCACTCAACAAATTTCTAGGGATTCAGAAAAACATATAAATATCCCAAGAAATGTCAGGGAGGAATTTCCCCCACAGAAACACTAGGTTTGACAAGAGAAACAGATCAGTAAAATAACACAGCGTTTCCTAATAGCTTTTTGCTCTATTTTCAAATGGTACCCAGCAAAAGTACTAAGAAGGTGGAAAACAGATGAATAAATGAAACAATGAATGAATGAATGAAACCCTTAGTACAATGCTTGGTATACATTAAGAACTTTATAAAGGGAAGCTTTAAAAGTACACTTTATAAAGAGAATCAACCAATCAAAGGAGCCCATGCTGCAGTGCGCGCACTGCGTTTTCAGGCCACGTTGGGCTGACACCTGTATTTATTGCCTTAAGGTAAAAGCGTTTGACTTTTAAATCTGTATGATCATGTCTACAGGATACTTCATGATGTGCTTTTACCAAACTTAGCCACTGTATTTGAAGAGCATCAAAGACTTATTTTTGAACCTGAAGGGAGCTGGGACATTCTAAAGAGTTCTGACATGATTTACGTTTAATACAAAGTTCTAAAGGCCTAGTTTCCAATGTACAAGATGACAGGAGTTGGAGTGAGAGTCAGGAACTTCCTTTTCTTTTGGACAATCTTGGATGATTTATTTTGTTCTTTCTCCAAATATTTTCTGAGCACCAAGTGGTGGCGCCTGGGCAAACAATGGTAAACAAGACCCAGTTGCTGCCTTGGGCACAGAGGTGACAATCTTGCTAAAATGGGACATGAGGACAGCTAAGGCAGGAGTATGTGATGGGGAAGGAGAGGGTAACTCTTTATGCTGCTCCCAAACTGGTCCTGTTGGGAGGACAGATTTTGCAGTCAGTCTTTGGTATTGGCAAAACGAGTATGGGCACCCATCTGCCCCCAAATACCTTCCTCATGGTCCTGACATCTAAAATATCATTATTTTATTTAAAAAGAGCTGTAGGAAATTCAGGTCAGAAAGTCTTGACCCTCTTCGTTTAACAGATGTGGCACTAAAGTCCACAGGGATTAAGTGACTTATTTGACACTATGAAGATAATTCAGGGCAACATCAAAACCATCAAGGCATCATGTGTTTTTGTTCCAGGTAAGCAAAATTAAAAACAACAAAACAAAGGCAAATTCAATACCAGATGCAGGGTATTTGGGCTTCTATTCAGCATTAACTAAACCATATAAGAGTCTCCTCTTTGGGTGAGAACAGTCTCCAGGAAAGAAAGGACTTGGGGAAGAATCGCAAACCTTCATTAAGGCACTGCTAGCATATCAATTCCTGGGATTCCATGAGTAAGCCAGTCATCAGGGAAATCTATCTGTTGTCACATGTCTCTGCCCCTACCCGCAGCCCCCAACTGCCTCCTGCTGCAGCTGTCTAAGCTGACCTCACTGGGAATCTAGCTTCAGAAACAGCCACTAACACACGTCCAGTGTGTGCTCTGTGCCAGTTGCTGCTCCAAATGCTTTTACATGTATTAACCCATTCAGTGCTCACAGCAACCATGACATAGTTAGGTAATATTATTCCCATTTTGCTACTAGGAAAACTGAGGTACAGACAGGTTAAGTAACTTGCCCAGGGCCACAGAGCAGGTTAGTGACAGAGATAGGGTCCAGGCTCAGGCAATGAAGCTCCAGAATCAGGCTTCCATGCTCTGAACCACTACACTCTACCAACTACTGCCTATTATCTACTGCTGCGTAAAAATCACTCCAAACAATACAAATTTTATTTGTTCACAATTCCGCAGGTGAGGAATTTGAGCAAGAAATGGTAGAGACAGCTCATCTCTGTTCCATAATGTGTGTGGTTCAGCTGCGATCACTCAAATGACTTGTCAGGGGCTATACATTTGAGACCTTGATTCTCCTTCACATGGTTTCTCCACGAGGCTCCTTGGGCTTCCCCATAGCATGGTGGTCTGCAGTTCCAGGAGGGAGCATTTCAGTATGCAAGTGCTTATCAAGCTTCTGCTTGCATCAGACTTGCTAATTGGCCAAAGCAAGTCACGTGGGCCAACCTCAGAGTTAATATGAGAGAGGTAAAGGGGAGAACATCAGGAGGCATGGGTCACCTGGGGCCACCGATGGAACATCTTACTATAGTAGACAAATGGGACATAAAAGTTGGGATGAGAGCAGCAAATCCCAGCTCATAGTTTCTGTTCTTTCATTTTCCATTTTACAAGGAATATGCTCCCTAAAGGAGAACTTAAAGCTAGTGCATATTACATTATAAATAGTGAGAAAGTGGTTTTGCAGCCTCAGAGAGAGTTGTCATTTTTGTACACAAAGGGCAGCATCAATTGATTCACAAACTGAATTTGTTTTTACCTTATTTGATTCCCCTGATTTAGATAAACCACAGGATGATAAGTTAATGGAAAGTTTTCTTGAAAATTGTGCATTTCCAAGAGATTTCAAAACATATTAAGTCAGTTGTAGCAGTTACTGCTAACAAGACAAATTAGATAAGAATCTGTCTTTAGCAAGTTTGTCATTCAATAAAACCTATTGGAAAACTAACATAACAACAAAAAAAGGTAAATACCAGATTAAGACATCAGTTTTTAAAATGAGCAGATTAATGATTTTCTGGGATACTAGATGAAGAGCTTGAAAAACTACACAAGTATCCTTTCTCGGCTTGGAAAACAATAAAACCACCTAGAAATTTTGGTTCTGTGAGTTCTAATTCTACTTCTGTTCCCATATGACACTGATGAATCATTTATTTTTCTACTGCTTTGTTTCCTCAGTTTTAAGTAATCACTGACTGGGGAAAAAAATCTCAAATTTTAATTCTAAAAGCAGTTTGGGGCCCAATTCCTTACTTAAAACCAAAGTTAACCATTCTGTAGCAGATAACTTAATTATATTTTGTTTCTCTCCCACAGGTATACTTTTATCCCTGCTAGAAGCACCATGTTAGCATACATATGTACATCTAGCTACATTGTATATTTCTGAGTATGAACTTGCATTTATTCTATTCTGAAGTATAACTGAAGTTGCACGAGGCAGTGTGAAGCAAAGATGTAAACCAGGACATAGAACTATCTGTTTGTGTTCAGAACTCATTTGCCCCAGTGCAATCACGCAGAGATAAAAATACACACGCCCTTCAAAATATGGAACAGTTGCGTTCAATTATTTCTACCCTAAGCCAAACTCTTAATTAAAAAGAGTTCACTTGGTGATGTCATTAGGTCACACTTGGGACTAAATACACCGGAGGGATCAGACCAAACGTGGCAGCCAGAAGTTCTGGGGCTGAAGGGCTATGTGAGGTATTTTTCAGGAAGCACCCCCAGCTCAGGACAGTGAAACTCTCCAAGTCGTTTTTAACCACTAATTCTTCTCACGTGAGAGCCGGTCGCCAGCAAGTTCACAGAAGGTCATTCTTCACCGAAAGAGTTCCCTTCAGAAACTGAATGATCTGTTGTGATTTAAGACTCTTAAAATACAAAGGAAATATGCAATTGTGCAAGAGCCTTGGACTCTGTGCTTCTAGAAATGGAGATGTGTCTAAGCTTACAATATCAATTTTCTACAGTTCCATGCAGAGGGGCCAAAAGTACACACAAAACGAGGGAACTCTTCAGGGTTCTCTGGTGTTCTCACACATGCCTAGGCACTGCATTTTGGAAAGGTCTAAATCGACTGGAGAGAGAATTTTAATTCATGTATGATGGGAAACATGGTTGCATTCACTGCACTAGAGCAGTGTGTAAAACCTCACCTGATACATAGGCCCATGCCTGAAAGTGAGCATTTCTTAGAATCCCCCATTTTTAGGTGAAGAACACAGGATGGGAGAATTTTAAGTGACTTACCCCTGGTCACACTCCAGTGAATGGCACTGCTGCAACTGGATCCCATGTCACCCAGGGTAGAGAGTGGTCTTTCCACCAGACACAGAGCCTTTCCCCACCACCTTTTCTATCTCTCTTTCGTCCCTAAAAGTGCTCTAAAAAGATCATCCCCACTGCTGAAACACTCTTGACTCCCATGTTTAGTCAATTTACCATATCCAT
Source organism: Mirza zaza (assembly GCA_008750895.1). Lineage (NCBI taxonomy): Eukaryota > Metazoa > Chordata > Mammalia > Primates > Cheirogaleidae > Mirza > Mirza zaza. The sequence continues at coordinate 57,825 of VSMD01050690.1, forward strand.
GAAGTAGGAGTAAGTGTTTTTAGAAAGATGAAATCTCCTAAATGAAAATTTTATAATGCTGTATGTTCTACAGAAACGTTGATACAAGTTGAAATAGAGTGACTGCTCAAGTACCTTAATAGCTCTAAGATTCAGAGTCCCTGACCTCTTTGGGCCAAAGTTTTCCTGCCAATACAGAAAATTTCAACCAGAAGATCTTTCAGGCCCGTTCTGAGCCTAAGATTTTATGATGATAGTTATAATCACTAAATCTTCTTCGAGTTATGATAGCTAGAACCTGCCATCACTACCTCAGCCAGAAATAAGTGCTATCAAGATGCTTTCTGTCTTGGGAAAAGCCATCTAAAGTTGGACTGCTCAAAAGGAAAGGGAAGGGAGCTGACATTTAGAACTGCCTGCCCTGCTAGTTGCCTTATATATGATGCTCACCCAATGCAATCCTCACAACCATCCTACGATTCTTATACTAGAGATGAAGAAAAGGATGTGCAGAGAAACTGACCACTTTGCACAAGGCCACAAAGCTATTATCAGTAGAGCTATGATTCAAATTGCTTCAAAGACCCTGTTCTCTTTCCACAGAGCTATTTTGGCAACAGATAAGCTAAACATCAGGAATATAAAATAAATGAAACATTTGCCCCTATAGAAGAGAAAAAGCAGCATGGAAAGGTGAAATCATTAGATAATGAGTAGTCACAGGACTGAAGGGATATATAAATTTTATGATGCAGTCTGTCCAATGGAAATGCCGTGAAAAAGCATAGATCCGTTTGGCCAGAGGCCAGAGGCCAGGTTCTGGTCCTGGCACTTCTGATGTTTAAGGAAATTCATTTTTAGGTGCCATGATCTAAATAAGTAGTTCTGCCATAATGACAACAATAATAGAAGCTAACATTCTTAGGTTGTGCCAGGCACGGTTGGGACCGCTATACCTGGCATTGCTTCATTTTCATCCATATGATAACTTTAACAGGTGAGCATATGATTATCCCCATTTTACAGACAAGAAAACTAAAGTACATAAAAGTGGAGTGGGCTGCCCTGGGCTACATGGTAAGTGGCAGAGCTGGGATGCAAACCGCAGGAGTCTGATTCCAGTCCACAAGCACTGAGCCATCATGCTTAGAGCCAAGGCACATTGACAGCGTATGTGACTAAACATTTAAAAATGCAAATCCAAAATGCAGATTAGAAGAAAGGCTCCCCTAACAAAACACCAAATTCCCTCATCCAAGGGAAAGTCCTACATAGTGTCATTATTGTATTATTCAACTTTCTTCAAGAATTGGCTCTACCAGAGATTACACTTGAGTATTGGAACATTTTGGTTACAGTCCCTGTATGATCACATACAACTGCATTTAACAGAAGCCCAACGCCAGTAGCATGACTAAACCAGGGTCTATTTTTCTTCCCTATCAATCACTCACTCGTGGGATGCACAGCAGCCACACTGACTCGGGGACCTATTCAATCAGCTCCTCTTTCCTTTCCATGTGGCTATCCATAAGAGAACTGCTTTCATCCTTTGGTTTGAAAGATGAATGCTGCATTTCCCTATGCTGTCCAGTACGGAGTGACTAGCTGTGTGTAGCTATTTAAGTTTAAATTATTTAAACAAAATTAAATGATAGATTGAGCTCCTCAGTCACACTAGTCACATGTAAGGTGCTCAATAGTCACACGGGACTATCGGCTACTCTACCGTACATGCTGACATCGCACATGTCCATCACTGCTGAGTTATGTGGAGCAGTGCTGCAGTAGACATCACATCTGCAAACTTGGCATGAGGATGAGGAAGGAGAGAAAAAAACTGAGTGCTCAGACTGTTCCTTTTTAACAAGAAAGCACTAGCTTTCCTGGCATCCTCACCCAGTAGAATTTTGCTTTCACCTCATTGGTCAGAGTTACACCCTTTGACCACTCCTCAATACGAGAGAGCTTTGTTCATTGGGCCTGTTGCTGCCCTAAACTAAAATGGGGTCTGTGGGCAAGGAAGAGAGGGGAATATATCATAGAACTAACTAGGTAAGCAGCTGTCTTTGCCAGCCTCAACATCACGTGTGAGCTGTGCTTTAACTTATGGTTGGGTTTTTCCAAAACAGAATAGACAAGCCAGGAGGAAGTATCTGTCATTACACAGCTGCGGGGCCCAGGTCAGGTAAAGGCAGTGAGCAAATGATCGCTGCCACCTGGCTGTTCTGCTCAGGGATGAGCGGCCAATGGGAAAAAAAGAAATGGAGAAAGAAGGTATTAGTATCTAGACTTGTCCAGAAAAGGCCCTGCTCTTGAAACCCTGGGCTCTTCACCAGGTTGGAGTTCCAGGACAAGAGACTGCAGTGGGCCAAGGAAGTGGGCATTACGTGGGGGAAGACTGCCTGCTTCTAAGTTACCCCACTGAGTAATCAGTGTAGGCAGGGCTGCCCAGCAGCAGACTTAGCTGACAGCAAGTGGGCGATGGCCAAGTACTCTAAGGCCGTCATGTGGCCCCATATTGCCACAGTTAAGCACTTTCTTAAGGAGATGGGCATTTTAACTGGGCTGTGGCTGCACGTGGCATGGGACGATTGGAACTCCAGCAGCAAGGAGAAGGCTGCCGAGAGCTTTCAGGGCCCCAGCTGGCAATGCCCTAAACCAGGGGTCCTCAAACTTTTTAAACAGGGGGCCAGTTCACTGACCCTCAGACTGTTGGAGAGTGCAGCCCACACTCCACACATGTGCACTGTGGGCCCCGGATGAGTCAGCTGCTAAGCAGGACAGGCAGCGGTGGCAAAAACACCCACGGGCTGGATAAATGTCCTTGGCGGGCCCCATGTGGCCCCGGGGACCGTAGTTTGAGGACGCCTGCCCTAAACCCTTACAGTAATGAATTTAAGTTTGAGTGGCACAACAATGGGAGGCAACAAACATCTGGCAGGCACAAAGGGAATGTCTTGAAGTGATAGTGAGCAGGAGATGGGGGCTGTGTTTGGGAAAACACAAATAAACTTTGCTTCAACATTTTGTCTCTGGCCAGTCCTACAGGAAAATGAAAATAATTGTATATAAATATGTAAATACAAAAGTCAGTGAACTCACATCTTCCCCCTTACTGCCACTGCCCCTTTGCTTGACTCCAGTTTTTGGCAGAATGCTTGTTTTTGCTGTGGATAGAACAAAAGGATAACGGGCTGAAATGCATCAGGAGACAAGCAGAACAATTTGTTTTCCTCTAAATAACTTCCACGAGGAAAAGCGATGATGACATTTAGTTTCTTCATCTCTAACAGATGCAAACTCATCCCCCAAAGAGACATCTGGAGGCTGGAGCACCAAACTGATACGTTGCATCAGTGGTCATGTTGGTGGCCGTTTCCAAAGGAGGAGATGAGGCTGGACACAGTGGCTCACGCCTGTGATCCTGGCACTTTGGGAGACCAAGGTGAGAGCATCACTTGGGGGCAGGAGTTCAAGACCAACCTGAGCAAGAGCAAGACCCTGTCTCTACAAAAAAATAGAAAAATTAGCCAGGCATGGTAGCTCCTGCCTATAGTCCCAGCTACTCAGGAGGCTGAGGCAGAATAGCTTGAAGCTCTGCAGTGAGCTTTCATGACACCACTGCACTCTAGCCCAGGCAACAGTGCAAGACCCTGTCTCAAAAAAAAAAAAAAAAAAAAGAGATGGCAAAGAGAAGATTGCATTTGGAAAATAAAAGCTATTGCTATCTAGGACTTTCAGTAAATAAACACCCAGTCCTGAAAGTGTGACTCAGTTGGGATGAAAAGTAGGGTGGGGAAAGGAAGGGTTTCTGCCAGCCTCCGAAACTTGGAGAACATAAAATATTTAGCTGTCATTAAAGGTAAGCCTTAGACCCATGGCCAGGGTTATATTTACTGAAGAAGATAGAGGTTGATTCACCTACTTGGATGTGTTTGTTTCCTGGGGCTGCCTTTAAAAATATCACATACAGGGTAGCTTAAACAAGAGAAATTTATTGTCTCACAGTTCTGGAGGCCAGAAGTCAAAAATCCCAGCTAAGGTGTTGGCAGGGCTGGTTCCTTCTGAGGACTGTGAAAGAGTCTGTTCCCTGCTTCTCTCCCGGCTGCTGGTGGTTTGCCAGCAGCCTTTGGCATTCCTTGGCTTGTGGCAACGTGACTCCAATCTTCATGTGGTGTTCTCCCTGTTGATGTGTCCCAAGTTCCCCTTTCTATAAGGACACCAGTCATGTTGGATTAGAGTCTGCCTTAATGACATCACCTTCACCTCATCATCTGCAAAGACCCTACTTCCAAATAAGGTGACATTCACACCTATTGGAGGGACAATTCAGATCACAACACCAGGTCACTCTAGCCAAAGAATGACTTCACTTCTCCACTTTGTCACTATAAACAAGATTATGTAAAAGTAAACTTGATATTATCGCTTTTGTTCCTTGGGGAATTACTGACATAGAAAACCAACTCCTCTCATTTTCTGGATGTTTCCAAGCTACAATATTTTTTTCTTTGTAAAGTTGAAAACATACTGCACCATTCTAGGATTCCGTATTAGAAGTTCTCATTGGCTTTTCCTATGTCCACAACTTACTGCCCACTCCAGACAGTAGAGGCCTTGGATTTAAGATCTACTCCTCAAAGTGTACACCAGCACACTAAGCAAAAGTTCAGTATCTTCCTTAATCTCATTCAAAAATGGGAAAGTCTGGATGCTCAATCCAATGCAACCAACCTTTATTGAGAAATCTCTCTGTGCCAAGGATTATGCTGGGGATTTAGACACAAATTGCATGAGTCTGCTGTCCTCGTATTGCTGAAAGGAGAGTCCAGAATGGCTGTCATTCCTGTCCTCAGCTCTCTCAAGAGGAAGGTGTGGAAGGGGAGGTGGGAGAGCTCTGCTTTTAAACAAGTTGCTGCATTTTTAGGGAAGCAATAAAATACATTGGGTGATTTCATTCTGAGAGCCCAGAAATTCCATATGCTGAACCCCAACTCCATGTCAATGTACTTTGCCTTTCCTGCTACGTAAGGTCTGTTCCCAAGTGTTCTAGACCACAGAACAGATCTTCCTCCCGTTTACCTCATTCTCTTCATTTCCTACCTTCCCCACCCCTAAAATAAGTGAATAAATGAGAGAAAAATCCTCAAAATCCTTTCCTGTAGAAAAGCCAAGTGACCGTGGGTCAAACGAGTGTTTTAAGAGCCGGTAGTTTTGATTTTTTTAAATAATATCCTCTCAGAAAACAGCACTTAACAGATTCTATTGAACACCATGAAACACTCATTATTCTCCTTTCAAAGCTAAATAATCTCAATTTCGTTAACCTTTTCTTCCTGGTGTTATTTTATAACCTTCTGATAATTCGTGTTGCTCTCTTGGACTCTGTCTGAATTCTTTTCAATTTTAGAGTCAAAAACTGGACAGCTGTAATCAAATAAGCACTGAACATGTGTGAAGGAGACTGCATAGAGTACTAATAGCTGCTGTGGGCAGGGCGGGGAGCTGGAGGGGGTGGGTGTGGAGTAAACACAGTACAGGGTTGTAAAATGCTCGAAAAGTGTGCCATAAACGCCCCATAGCGCTGGCGCTAATCGGACAGGCATCTTCCAGAAACAGCGGCGAGCTATAGGAGGCACAGGAAATGTTGGCGCTGATGTTTTCTCTGTTAGGAACAGCCCAGTGTCAGCGGGGTTTGGGCAGCTTACCAGAAGGATGTCGGCGGCATGACAGGTGAGCTCGAGGACCTCTACTTACAACATAATCACATTTACTATGTGACAGCAATTCGGCCTCGGGGTTCACAGGGAGGGCTGTCAGTCTTGCGGAGGGCTCTCCAACAAGCCACCTGGAAATGAGTGGCAGTGAGCATGTGCTGGCGCTGATGCCATCCTGCCGCACACCCCCTTGGCTCTGAGACACTGTGGAAGCCTTAAATTATGCTCCACGCAGCCTTCTAGGTGCCACTCATGGGGAGGCTCACCTTTCCTGCTCACTCTGAGTCTCAAGGACACTTTCTTCCTTTCTCACTGCACCGATGAGCCTAATTCCATCTCTCCCATCTCCAGCCCTCCACTGCCGGCTCTCCTACCCCAAGAAATTGTTGAAGAAATCACTTATTGTCTCCACTGATCCTGGTGCATCCACTTCCTCCTCTGTTTGCCAAGATGTCTCTTGTCTAGCTAGTCTTATTATAATTTCTTCCCATCCTCAATACAAAATGATTCACACTAAGAATGCCATCTCCAAAGTCTACTTTTGTATTTAAGTCACCCCTAATTTATTCTCTATGTTTCTCCCTCTCTCCTCCATCTCCATCTCACCCACACTCCCCCCCACCCTGAGCACATGTGAACACACACACACACACACACACACACCTGCCCCCCTTCATGCAATCAGTTAGTTAGTTCCCTGTTTGGGGTCCCAGATAAACAAAATCTACCTTGTTTTTATCTCCTGTTGCAATCTATTAAAATCTTAGCCCTGAGCATCCAGGATTCGGGTTTTGTCATTATAATCTAGACTTGGGAATAGATTATCCAAACCCACACACACTCCTCTCTTCGAGAGTTCTAATTCACAATCCTCCATGAATAGGAGGTGCAGGAGAAGCAATCCCGGGTAATAACAGAAAATTTCATGGAAATCCCCAGATGAGGCAGGGAGCACACATTACATATAATCAACCAGAGCCACAGACACAGGATTTACTGGGAGAACAAAGGTTGTGAAAGAGGCTACAGTTATTTTTCATGATGCAAACAATTCTATTGACTCTTTAAATTTTCATTCCAAAACTTTCCAATATCATTCAGTACTTGATGAAGATGAAATGTAACAGGGTCACATGTCATGTCACTTATGATAACTTAGCATTATGGTTGGTTGGGAAATAAGACCAGGCACACGAGGCTCACAAATTTGCTTGCAGTAAATTCCCAGCACCTGTTTATAATGCACCTTTACTGAGAAAACAGCTCCAATAACATTATATAGCATGGTTCATGAATGCTATTAACCATCCCTATGGCATGTTACAAATTTAAAAGGTTTTTAACTTTATAGACAATCCATAGGTTTATGAATTGAAAGCCACTAAAATAAATCATCCTCGGTAATGAAAAGGGGGGAAAAAAGGGCATGATATAATTTCTATTTGTCAAGGTATAATGATGTCACCACCCATTTATCCTCTGCACTTAAAGGTTGAAGCTATTCAACAAATCTCTTCTCAGCCCAATACATCTGGTGCCTTAATGGAGGCCACAGCACAGGTTTCTGATTAGTTCACACATCACTCACCCATTACAACAGAAGCTAAGACTTGTTTTGTCTTATCCTGAGCAATTCATTAGAACAATAACCTTTAATGTAATGACTAATACCAGTATCTTAAAATAAGTAAATGACTGTGTTATGGCTTTAAGATTATTTTTTTAGTAGATTAAACAGCTTTGCTTCTGAAAGTGTTATTTGTATCCCAATCAATGTTTTGATTTATTGTTTCTTTACCCAGTAATTCAGTTTATCACTAAAATGACAGAATATGGGATAAGGAGTTCCTGCTCAAGTTTTACCTTAAAGGCAACATGTACTTAATTACAGGGCTTCCATGAACACTTGGGGAGGTTGTTCACTGTTCAAGGCGGGGAGCCAAGCTGAGGGGCCAATATAGGTTGAAACACAGCCTTCAATCCAGTCAACAATCCTCATGCTCCGACATGGCCTGCATTTGCCAAGAGAATGGAGCACATGGTATTATACAGACTAGAGGCAGCCTTTATAATTACAGGGTCCAGGATAGAGGGGAATCCTAGGGCAAGCTGTCTTAATTCTGCCTTTATGGCTGATGACTGTCACAAGAGAATGGCTATCTGTTCTACAAAGTACCAGGCAGCACTGATTCTTCACATAGGATTAATTCTGGTTAATTTTGAATCAAACATGTCAAAAGATTCAGCAAAGGGTCTAGCTTCCTTTAGGTTCAGTTAGTTGGCAGAGAATATCACTCTCAGCACTTCTCTGGAAGATCTATCCATTCTGTTTAAGAAAATGTTTTGAGAAATGATTGGGGTAAAAGTGGAGTCCAAGAACTTGAAGCTTCAGAGAAAGGGGAGGGTTATTCCAGATATTAGAAGGGGCAAATGGGAGTGGGACTGTAAGTGGGAGAAAGAAAGGCTCTAAAAGGAAAAGAGTTTAGAAAAGAGGACAGAGCAACACAGCAAAGCTTCATATTGTGCAATGTCACCTACTCCTATAAACACCTCCCAACCATCAGGAAAGTCTAAAAAAAAGTCACACAATACTTGGTACAATTGGGTTTTATTACCAAAAAAAAAAAGCCAAAAACAATAAAGTGACTGAATTCTGCTTCCAGGTCAAAGTAGACTGGGCAAGTGAGACTGCAGGAGCCAGCAAACCCCAGGGATGTACCTTTGGTTTCTTCCAGTCAAGAAATCTGCAGCCTGGAAACAGTCTCTCCTAGAAAGGGGAAGCCCCACCCCAACATTTGCATTACACTCTCTTTTCCTGGGTGACAAAGACATGCTTACCATAAAAATAAGCACTCACCACGATACTTACACGATCTCATTTAATCTTCACAGCAGTTTTACCAGGCAGATGGAATTCTTCATCCCATTTTGTAACTGAGGAAACAGGCTGAAGATACCAGGTGTAATTAGCCCAGAGTGACACAGCCCATAGGGTTGGAGCTGGAATTGGTATCCAGCACTCTCTGAATCCTGAAACCACATTCTTTTTTTTTTAATTGTGGTAAAACCTACATAAGATAAAATTTACCATTTTAACCATTTTAGAGTGTACAATTCAGTGGCATTTAGTACATTCACAATGCTGGGCACCTATTACCACTATCTAGATCCAGAACGTTTTCATCATCCCAAAAGGAAACCCTGCACCCTTTAAGCAGCTACTCCCCTCGCTTCCCTCCCCCACTAATCTGCTTTCTACCCCCATGGATTTGCAGAGGCCCTAGTCTTACCCATTGGCTATATGGTACCTAGCCCCCTGCTAGAATATGGAAGAGACCTAAGGGTGCTTGTAGCAGTCCTGAACTGAATCAGGGGCATGGAGACCCAGAGCAAGACACAAAGAAAATGAAGCGCAAGATATTGCAAGAGAGGTATTTTGTGTAGCTTGACTTGTAAACCTACATTTTCAATGCCTGGGTCTCCTAGCAACATGCAGGCTAATTTAAGGAGGTGAGGGAAGTAGAAAATTGCAAGTTTAGATTAGGGGAAAGGATGATAAACTTCCAGTGGATCCAGTTTGGCAAGCCGCAGAGGTGAAGAAATGGAAGCAACTGCTAAGTGAATGTGAACGCAAATAGAAAGGTTTATAAGGGGATAGAGATTCCCTGCAGGCAATGGGAAGTTATTCATGAAAGTAAGAATTTTTAAGATACAAACATAATAGTAGGAAAAAGTTTTCAAAACATTATTTTGCTCTTCCTACTGTTTGGCTGTCTTAAAAATCAGAATCTACTGCCCTCCCCGCTGCAGGAAGAGGTATGGACTGTGTGCTTGCATTTGGTGAGCAAGTGAGGGCACCAGGTGCTCAGGGGTTCACCAACTAATTAGAACAGATTGGGAAGGAGCTGGAGCCAGGGGTTTTGACTCTTTGAAATTTGCAAAGCTACTGGCATTTAAAAAGTAAATAAATGCATAAATCACTCCCCCTGCCCCCATTCATAGATGGCCTTTGGGGCGGTCATCCCCACGTGGGCCACTATTCAGGTACTCTGAGAAAGGAGTTCCTGTATGTGAGCTTGTGTGAAGTTGAAACATAAACAGACATCTTATCTTTGGCCCAGGTAAAAAAGCTCTCCTAACACTCGTTTGATTCCCATGGAGACTACTGTCCCCTTACTATTTCTCTCAGTTCAAACTAAACTAGGTTCTTAGAACACAGGTTCATAACTTCTCTGAGAGAACATAACTCTCTCATTCCAACTTCCATGTCTTCACTGTCTCGTGCCCACCACACACAGATCCCTGGGTCCCGCTTTTCCATGGTCCCTCCAGCTGAGGCTGCCTGCACGCACCTGCTGCACATCAGCCTCGGCAAGCAGTTTCTACCTGGAGGCAGGGAAAAGAGCCCTCAGATCCACATGGGGCGTAGGAAGCTGGCAGTGAGAAAAGAAGAGGAAGCTCTCTGACGCGGTTATTTAGGACTCAGTCCTCACCTCTGCCCAGGCAGGAAAGTGGATTTGGCGGTAACGAGGCCACCTTGTGGCACCTAAGCAAGCTCCTGGCTGGGAAGACCTGGATGCCCAGTGACAAGGCCAGCCCTCCTCCCCCACTACGCTGTCAGGTGGGCTCAGGGACCCTGCTTCCCCCTTTGCACCTGCCAGCTCTCACACGCACCTGCTTCGAGGTGCAGCTCACATCCCTTTCTTTCATGAGTCCTCCTGGAGATGAACCCAGGGCCCAGAAATCTTCCCCTTTTATTTCTACACCACATGTATAGTCTGTGCCACAAAATCTAGTCATTGAATCTAATTTGGAGCTCTGGTTCTCCACCCTTCATTTCACCCCACACTCCCATCAGTACAGTGACTCATCACAGAGAATTGCTTTTAAAGTCAGAAGATGTAGGTTCGAGTCCTGCTTCTGCCCATCACTATGTGACCTTGGGTAAATCTCATAATTTCTCTTTGAAAAATGGGGACAGCAACACTTGCCCCACCTATTTACAGAATTATAAGCATCCAATGAGGTAATGCATGTGAAAGTATACTGTAAAGCACACGTGAATATATTGTTTATAGTCAAGCTATTTCAAGAGTCCAGACCTTGTGCCTTCCATTTAAGTTGTGATTTCCTTGCCAATAATAAATTTTTAAAACAAAAAACAATGATATCGCCTTCTAAACTTCCTTTAGGCCAAACTGTTTATTTGCTATATCACTTTGCTGTAAATAAAAATTTAAATACTAACTTGAGCATAACAAATAATTATGTGTAGCCAATTCTTTATAGGGTTCTTTGTCTTACTAACCTTATGCTCAGAACCAAATTCTGACTTACATATGATATTATTCAGGAAAAAAAAAACCAAGTGTAAACATCAGTCGGGATGAATGTATCCATTATGGGGTTAGAGCAGGCTAAAGGCCACAAAACAAACTAAAAGAGAAAAGAAGATCTCAAAGAAAGATGTTTACACTGCTAAAGGGAACTTTTGGAGCCTTCTGGAAGTGCCTTTTATATACAATTTGTAAGCTAATCATAAATCATTTGAATATATTAGATAAAGTAGATTTCCTAAGGACATAGTGTCGGGCAAGGTTTGTCCTTGAAGAAAACAAAGAAAGTAAAAATATTATAAAAGCCAAAGTCTATGCAATGGTCTCAAGAGCCTACACAGTCTGCCCCTACATGCCCTACACTGCTCTTCCTTATTCAGCTCCAGCCCCATTGGCCTCCTTGTGGATCCTTGACCAGACTCCCCTGGGCGCCGTGGCACTGGCTGTCCCCTCTGCTTGGAGTGCTCTGTGCACGGACACCATGGCTAGCTGCTTCCCTTCCTTCAAGTCTTTGTCCAGATGCCCCCTTCTCAATCAGGCCTGCCCTGACTGCACTGGTTGGATTTGCAGCTCTCCATCCCATGCTCTGTTACCCTGCTCAAGTTTTTCCTAAAACTTGTCACCTTCTAACATACTAGATGAAATACTTCCTTATTGAATGTATTGTCTCTCCCTGGTAGAATGTAAGCTCACAAAGCAGAGATTTCTGTCTGTTTCATTTACTGCTGTACCTCAGCACCTAGAATAATGCAAGTATGTAGAAGCTCAAATGATTCAGAATGACAGAATGCTAAAGCTGATTGGTGTTTGTAACGTGGAACTTGACTTCAGAGATCTATCTGGAAAGAGAAGTTTCTGGGAAACTGCAGAGATCTTCTGGTAAGAAGATGAAAAACAGAGGGACAGAAAAAAAAACCAGAACAGAGAAGATGACAAATAATGGGGAGGAGGAAATGGAAGCATAACAAAGTTGGGGGGAAAACATGGAGCTGTTTCCCTCAAAGAACCAAAGAAGGCTTTTCCACACAATCGGTCAAGACTAAGTTCTAGGTTGGTCTTTCCTGCTTTTGCTCTTTTAGGCTATGTGACAAGGAAGTGAAAATAGAGCTGAAACGATCTAAAGACTTGTAAAGTGGCCCATGGATTCTTGAAGGCTGAGGAGTGGAACAAATTGAGCCAGAACCCAAAAGGGTCCCAGCAGTGAGAGCAGGGGTGGAGGAAATTCCTTCACGACCGTTCCAGAGGAGGGCACCCTCACACAAACACAGAAAAGGGTGTGGGAGAGAAGGAACTGGCTGGCTCCATAGACAGACCACGGTGTTCCCCATAAACGTGTCCGGGTTGATTTTAAGCTCATTAAGTGGAACCTGATCCCACAGGGCTTGCAAAGAGGATGCACATTTGGTAGAAGGAGGAAAGACAGAGAAAGGGGGAATGGCTTGAATCTAATCGGCATTATCTTCTACAACTCATTTGGAACAGAACTGGATATCTGAAGTCTTTATTTGGACCCTTGTGGTCTTGATGAACGGACACAGAAGTGGTGCCTTTTAAACACTCTATAATTCAGCATGCCCACACACAGGTGAGTCCAATGAGTGAAATCTGAACATCCTTTGACCTGAAAAGTAAGCATGACTTTGGAGAAAAATGTAGGAATTTGGTTTCCTCACTTCAGATTGTATAAAGTTCCTTCTTGGTGACTAGGGTATATGTTAGCTCCTTATTGTTTCCTAGAACCCTATTTCCCAAAATATCCTAATTAATTTCCCAGGGGAGGGAGGGAAGGAGGGAAAGAAGGAAGGAGAAATAGCACTTATTCCCCTAGAATACCCTCTTCTCTTGTCAGCACCCCCGGTGATATGAAGCCACCGCTGCAGCAACCTGGCCCCTGCCACAGCCCAGAGCAGAACCCCATAAATGAGTAACATACCTAATGGAGTCTGTTAGCAAGAATATTATATCAGTTGTATTTCTCAAATGAGAATTTAGCAAGATTCACAGACTCAGACTCCACTAGTTACTTAACAACTGCCCTCAGGTCAAAAAAAAATGATCCCAAGTAGTTGGGATGTGAGGCTGATATTTTCTTTTATGAAACACAGCAAGAGACATGCTGGTTGTTTATTCCTTGATATTCCCCAGTTTCCTCCACTCCCAATAAGGTAAGCTTAATCCTGTTTCACATTATAGAAGCAGGTTTTCAAAAAAGGAATTGGGTTACTATTGATTGCCAGCCAATGAAATTCTCATTGCACGCTACGGGTCTCTAACATGCTTCTTTTGCCACTGCTCTGGGTGACATCGTGGACACCTATGTCCTTTCAGGAGATGGCCACACATCGTAATATAGTGGTTGAGGTTTTTATCTTTTCCTACTAAGCAGAGTTATTTCAACAATCTCTCCTTTGAAAGAGAACCTGACAAGTTAAATGACAGTTTGTCCTCCCAGTCCCAATGACTAGAGTTTCTTTTAAGCACAGGCCTCTCTATAGATTAAAACATATATCTTAAGTGCCAATGGTGAAGTTAATGCGAAAGTTCAGAGGTGCAAAATAATTTAAATGTGCCCAAGTGGTAGCAATAACATTTCTAAAATCTCAGCAGTGAATTATGGATATGTGGAATATTAAAAATGCAAAGCTAACTCAATTTGCATTTGCAATGCCCCCTAGCTGTTACTGGGGAGGAGGAAATTGCTTTCTGCTGAATTCAAGGGCACACTACTTAGTGCTGTGTTTAAGTCAAGGAGGAAAATTACTCATTTTTATTCTACCACTTAACTTGTGCTTATGTAATCTGTCTGGCACTAGAGTCAGTTGTCTGATATTATTTTCAATCACAGAAAGAGAATATATAATTCAATCATCACACCTTTATTTTCACTTGCTTGGCCATCTCTCGGAGCCTTATTACCACCAGTAAATCCTGGCCTGTCATCAATCAGTGCTCAGCTACAGGACTGTCCCTGACAGACAGCACCAGCCACAAATATGATTTTTATTTTGGGGATGAGGTCTAAGGGGATGGCAAGGTTGCATTTGCCCTATCAGAGAGGGGCAGAAAATGCCTTTTTTTTTAGCAGGGAACTCCCTCGGCATTTACTATTCATAGGCCATCTTTCCCCAGCAGATAAATTCTCAAAGGTAGAGTGGACATGTATGCAAATTAGTAGCTAATATATGGCAAAGCAGAAACCCACTTATAACTTTGTATCTTCTCCCACTTTGTTCTTTCTTCTTTCCAACTTGTCCTTCCTCCAAGCTGTTCTTTTTGTTTTCCCTTGACACTCACCTTAGTCCATTCTATTTTTCCTTGGGATGTAACTGGGTAAACACAATGGGCATTACCCACACTGCCCACTGGACCACGACCCTGGCACTACCTGCCTCTGCCCTTTGGCAAAGAAATCCACGAAGAGCAGCTCTTCAGCAGAAGAGGCAGCTGTTAAGGTTTCTTATGAAGCCCTAAGACAGCAAGAAAGACTGGAGTCTGTTCAAGAGGGAATGACAGGAAGGCACAAATCACATGGGGTCCCTGGTCATGGCGAAAAGGAGAAGCAACACACCTAGTGGACCAAGTTGGCCAGAAATCCTATTCTAGAGGATGCTGTGCAGGGTTGGTCCATTTCTCACTGATATCTGTGATTATGTGTGATGGCCGTGTTGGCCAGAAGTTGCTTTGCTTTGCTCTCTCCACGTTCCCTCGTATTGGTCACTTCATCAGGAGTCAATGCTTTCCTTTTATCTTATCCTGAACCAATGTGATAGGACCTATTGCAATGGATCTTAAACCCCACTGTTCTAAGAACCGAGTAGGCCTCACACCTGGGAATTCTAACCCCTGAGGTCTAGGCAAGAGGCTCAGAATCTGCATTTTTAATAAGAACTCCCACCCCCACCAAGTAGTCCTGTGTATTGTTCAGGACTTCTCTTTGTAAAATGGTTTTTTGAAAACCACAGGAAGGGGAGAGCACTGCAGTGTGTTGTGTAGCCTAGTCTTCGCCCTCATCCCTTCCCTCCTCCTTCCTACACACATTCACACTTGCTTTGGTCCATGTGACTAAAGGGTCAAGGTTATATCTCTTGGTTGCTGCCTTAAAAAATCAAAAATCTTTTTGGCGGACTGTCTTAATAGGCTAAAAACATTACCTTTACTTCCACAAAGAGGCAGAAATTACTCGCAAACATCAAAGATGAGGCACAGGGGATCCCTAGAGAGTGACATATGAAAAACTGAATCGCAGATCAAGACCAGCCTCATAAAACCAATTCCCATGTTTTGCTAACAAATGAAGCATCTTTGGATTTGGTGGTTTGGGATTTGCTAGTTCTATATAAAGCACTCAGAATGATGAATAATTGTAATTCAGGGGGTTATTCAAAAGCCATGGAATTTCCTTATATGTTTATAATGCATAGGAGTGGAAAACCAGGTGAGACAGACTAATTAGGAGTATCTTAGACCACAGGAAGCCCATTTGGTCCTTGGAATTTCAAACTCAGTCTCTAGTTAGATAATATTTTAAAAGGCAGAATTCAGGCTATTGTTTTGAAAAATACATCAGATGGAAATGAGAGTAGACAAATGAGAGATTTATAATCCCCACGATACACAGTTCATAAATTGGCTGCCCTTTTATCTCTGCAGAAAAAGAAATGGGGAAATTCCGCAAACCCCAGAAGAAATAGGCAGGATGTCTAAGTTAAGAATGCAAAGGGGAAAGGACTCCCTATTAAAGCAAAATACCTCCCCCTTTGCCCTGAACATATCATAACTTACCTCTTTTATTCCATTCTGGCTGGGTTTTGCTAGGTGATTTAGTAGTTAGTCTAAATGTGGCAATGGAAAGAAGAGCAACTAGGAATTGCCTCCCGATTGTGGACTTCATGAATTTCACCTTCCTCTTGAAATTCACCCGTTGTGATTCCTAGTATCAATACTTTGGTTCTGAGATATAAGCAGCTTCTGTTACAGTTATGTAAACCAAGTATTGACAAAAGCTCATTATTTTATTTTTGTACAAAAGAAACCAAACAGCATCTGCTCCCCCAAAAAAACTTTACATAATAAGGGGCTGCTTTAGCTCAGATCCACAGACCTCTTTGAGCATGGCTTCTCAATTCCTTCTTATGGGTCCAACATGCCTGTTCCCAAAGCTACTGGCAGCACACAATGAACAATCTAACTCTTCAGGTGAGAAATTATCCTCTGCTTACAGGAAGGTCTTTGTCCCCATGGGTCTAACAATATAGCCATACTATATAACAAGGCAATATCATAGCATCCATATAACAGGAATTATAAACATACAGTAACAGGATGGTCATTCCATCTCAAAGGAAAAAGTTTAGATGCATGATATATGTCGGGATGATAAATCAGAGAATATTGCTAAAGATAGGGCAGTACAGTATGGAAGCTGGCCCAAGGGGAAATTGCCACAACGTAGATAACACTGGGTTAAAGCTACAGAAAAATGAGAAAGGATAAGAAACAAAACCAAGCTGTTTAAACATTAAACATTTGTTTAAATATTAAAGTAAAGTTAGCCTGACAGCAAAATCGATATTAAATCAGGCCTGGAAACTGTTTTACGACCTCAAACACTGGGCTTCTTAACTGCCAGTGTCATAAATGATGTCACTTTTCAGCATGATCATGGCTGCCAGCAGGCAGGTCAGAAATGCCAGCTTTAATTTTAAAATGTTAATTTGTGATGTAATTTACAGTTCACTCCCAGGGACAAATGTCGCTCTCTGGGCATGAGCCCCGCGGAGTGCTGTTGTGAGCAAAAGGCATTCCCACTGGATTTGCTCCCACCTTTAACAGCGTGGTTTCCAGAGGGGCTGCAGATTTTCGTGGGTGTGAATAAAGCGTCTGAGGATGACAATAAATGGGTCAAGGATCTGTTGCACTGGGTGGAAACAGATTTTTCAGGAAACTCTTCTGGGGGAAAGAAAAGAAAGCTACAGAAAGCTATTCCTGCTGCAGAACATTCCATGGGCAGGTTGGGATTGGATGCCAACAGCGTGTCCACACATTGGGATTTCAGTAGAGGGAACAGCCTCTGGCTGCTCACTGCACAGTGTGACTTGCTGGACATATGAAAAAAGTTCTTTTAGTCCCAACCTCAACTCCTTCACTCTCAGCCCCACCTGAAACTGTCTTCCCTCTCCCAAAGTATAATACCTCCCTGTCCCCACACTGGCTTGTCCCCAAAGCAGAAATGTCTACGTTATTGACTTCTTTAGTCTGAGACACTAATGGACCTGCTAAAATGGAAATGTGGTTGGAGAAGAGAAGCCCAAGCCTTTCCAGTCTGCTTTGTAGAAATTGCTGGCTTTTCCCAGGGCAGGATGGTCTGCAATGGGGGTAGCTGCCGCAGTAATGGAATGCAATGGGTTGCACTTGGTTTACATTCCTCAGATATGGATTGCAGCAGAGCACAGCACGGAAGCCTCCCCTTGTGGTAGTCCAGTCACAGCTTAGAGATTTATAAGTTAACTAATCTGTTGTAAGTCAAGGCCCTGATACAAAGGAATACAGGAAAGCTAAAGTTTGGGGAGAGTGTGTGTGTTTGTAGGAGTGGTGATGATGAGAGACTGTGTTTATTTGCTAGAGCTGCCATAACAAAGTAAGAAGGACTGAGTGGCTTAAACACAATGTATTGTTTTACAGTTCTGGAGCTAGAAGCCTGAAATCAAGGTATCTGCAGAGTCACATTTCCTCTGAGGACTCTAGGGAAGACTCTCTCCCAGGCCTCTCTCTGAGCTTTGATAGTTCCTTAGCTGTGCTGTGGCAGCATAACTCCAGTCTTCACACAGCAACCTGCCTGTATCTGTCTCTATGTCCAAATTTCCCCTTTTTATAAAGACACCAGTCATATTGGAGTAGGGGCCCACCCTGTTCCCGTATGACCTTGTCTTAAGTTAATTGCGTCTATAACAACTTTATTTCCAAATAAGTTTACATTTTGAGGCAAGGGGGTTAGGACTGCAACGTATGGATTTTGGAGCACTATAGTTCAACTTCTAACAATGACAAGCAGAGGTAAGAATCAGGAAGGGTTCAGACAGTGAAAACCACAGAGATGGTCCTGGAACAAGGAGGGAGTGATTGGTGTCCAATAAGCAGGAGAATCAAAGACAAGAAGGAAGCATTCAGGAAGGAGTACTGCTTGGAGTGGAGTTCAACCTGTCCATTCTCTCGTGACTGGCCCTGAGACACCAGTGAGCACTCATTCATCTCAAACAACGTAGCCATTTATTTTGTAGTTACATTTCTACTGAAAATGGATTGGCACTCATCTCCCTCTTCTTAACAGTCAAAGGACCATGAGAAAGAAAACACTGCACTATTCAGAAAAGAGTTCAATGATCAATTTATATTCCCCTCCAGGCATAAAAGAAAGCAAAAACGAAATGCATGTGTGGTACTGAGAACCACACGAAATATGGCACCGTGGTGCTGCCACCCAGTGGCATGTCCTCCAGCAAGTACACTGTCTTGACCAGGCGTGAAGATGTACCCAGGATGGGAATCAAATCGGTGGGAAGTCAGGGACTTCCAAACAACCGCAGAAGAATGCAAATGAAGGAAGTCATTAGACCCTACAGTCACAATTATGGAAGTTCAAAGTTGCAACATTCGTGGAGGTGTTCCAGCATTCCACAAGTGGCATAGAGTTGCTATAAGTTTTTAAAAATTAAAAAAGCCATTTGGGTGATGGGTACATGAAAAGCCCTGACTCCATCTCTATACAATTCATCTCTATATAAAAAAAAAACCACTTGTACCCCCTAAATCTACTAAAATAAATGATAATAATAACAATAAAGTCACCTCAGTCCAAAAACTCTAGAATTAAAGTTTCATCCATTTGATTTTTGACACAGCTTAGAATAGGATCCTCTTTCTCCAGTCCCCAGTAGATTTTCCTACACCTTTGGTCCTCTATAAACTTACGGAAATGATCCTTCCTGTGAAAGAGATGTATGTGTTCCTATAAATGTTAGTTGTAATAAACTCCTCTGTTTTCTGTCTGCCCCAGTTCTGTCAAATTTGTGTTCACAAAAAGAGGTAGACAAGGAAATTATCCAAGAAAGACGCAATTTCTAATTAGAACAGCATAAACAAAACACAGCCTGGGTTTCGCAGGTGGAAAGCAAAGTTTTCAATTCATGTTCTATTTAACTATTCTCCTGGAGAGAATATGTTTTGATTTTCTCTTCTAAAATATGAAGGAGTGATGTTTTAGGGGTGAGGGTAGGGAGAGTATTGCAGAGAAGTTATGGGAAGGGGTAGCTACCAAAGACTTTTATAAAAAGATTAACGTCTGGGTGTTTTTTTTTTTCAAGTACATGCTCCCTGACAGCTTCTAATACAACAAGGAAAGGCTATTATACAAACCAAAAGGTCATTTTGCATTCAGGATCACAAAAGCAAAGATGCTTATAGACAGTTTTAGGAGTAGAGAGTGTGGTGACCTTCATCACAATGGAAGAAAACTCTTCCAGGTGACTCCAATGAAGGATTTAGTGTCTGCTCTATGGAAATACTTCCTTTATGTGGGAGTGCAGCTTAACCATTTTTGTCCACACCTACTAGATCCCATTTTTATTTATGTGGAGGTTGAGGCAAATAAAAACATTTATGTCATCTAGAATTCTAACCTATCAGTCTTTGCCTTTGAGGAGATCCAATGCTTTGCAAAATGAAAGTTATAATGCAAATTAGTGTAAATGTTCCTTTCCCCAGTGATGCTAACTGAATTAGTCTATATTAGTCATGAGATGAGATACAGGGTAATTCCTGGCCTTAGAAGGAGCTACAGAGGTACATAAGAGGAAGCAGCTCCTGCTCATTGGATGGGCATGTGAAATAACACCTGTAGAATAAGTGTTGTTCAATGTCTATAGAATAGCATTAACAGGGTGGGGATCTAATGGGTTGCAAATGGATTGTTGTGATTTGCGCTCTACATGAACCTCCTGAAGAGAGGAATCACCTGCTACCCGCAGGCAACAGTGCTCTTCCCAGTTTCCCAATCCAGGTGTATACGTTACCTTATTACCTTACCTGGGCTTTAGTAAAATAACATCAAACATCCATTTATTAGTTTAGTTGCCTTTAGTTGTAAGTAACTAAAAACCCAACCAAACTGCTCAAAGAGCAAAGAAGGCGTGTTGGCCTGGGTCACTGAAAAGTCCAGAGAGGTGGAGTGGCTGCAGGTGCCGAGTCCTACTAAATCAAAGCTCTCCTGGTGAGCCTGAGTCAGCCTGGAGACAGAAGCAGCACCCTGGAGTGTGTCACGGGGGCAGTTTGGAAGTGGCAGCTGTTGCCCAGACCCTTGCCAAAGGTCCTCCTCTCCCTTTCTAGCTGGAGCGTCAAAGGCTTTCCCTAAAGTAGCAGCTGGTTGTAATAAACCAACACAGATCAACTGCAGCAAATTTCTGTTGCCTTACCCAAACCCTGGTGAATCATTTTATCACTCAAGAATATTTATTTTCAGCAGCCTACGTTTCCAATTTTCAAAAAACTTCAAAGATAGCATTTGATATAAAAAGTAGCACCCATCGTGATGGTAATGAACTTGATTAAATTACGTTGGACTTAGGGTCACCCTTGGACCTCTTAAAGGATTCCACTTAATCTCCAGTTATAAGAGCCCATGGCCCTTAAGAAGGTTCCAGATCACTGATGTGCCCCATCTAAACCACCCACCAGACTGAACACAGCCCTGCTGGCAACCATGAGTAATCTGATTCATCTCAGCTGTGACAGGGTGGGTTCAATGTCCTTCTGAGAAGCCACAGTGGCCTCTTCTGTTATCCCACCCATGAGGGTGCTGCTTTCCAATTCCAGATAGCAAAGGTCTCATGTGGTTGGGACTAGAGGCTAAGTGGAGAAGACTTCCAGGAGAGAAAACAGAACCTGCAAAGTAGAGATAGGCAACTGCACTTTGGAAGGACGTTGAAAAGGGTCCATGCCTGAAGCACACTGGCCTCTCAATCTCCCTGACCCTCTAAGAAGGAGAGAGAACAGGGAACAGTTCCTCCTGTGGGTGGAGGGATGGGGCCTTGAGCTGTCACTGGACAGAAGGTGTTTGTCCCTTCAGGCCACCCACAGCCCAGGTCCTCCCCAGCTGAACCCAAATAATACTGAGTAAGTGACTATAAAATTCCCCTCTGCCCAAAAGCACCAGGTTTGCATTGTCCCCTCATTCCGTTGTGCTCCTGCAGCCAGACTGTCAGTTTCAACAGAAAACTCCTTTTAATTCTAACTAGAGCCCTGGGCATCCGAAACAGTAGAGACGAGGGATTCATTTATGAGTTCCTATGGCAGATTATGGGTTTTATTTGCTCCTTTACACCACTTTTCAGTCTGTCGTTTTGGTAAGGTTAACCCCAGTGTAAAATGTTCCCGTAATTATGCTCGGAAACCCTCCCAGCCTGCCGCATGCCAATAAATGCCTGGAATAACTGTCAGGCTAAATGAATCCCATTTGGACAAAATGATTATTGAAAGTTATTTTAGTTCCCTATTAAGCAGTTGCAGAACAGAGCTGTAATCAAAATGTTTATTTCAATTAGAATTATTATGGTCAATAAAAACCTCAAGTAGAAAGTAAACTACACTTTATCAAATAAAGTAAAGGCCATAGCTAGTTAAACTTCTTTTTTCACACGGGCTCTATCCTAGAGTCTGACAAGAGGCATAATTATCGGCCTTTTCCACAGTATATTAATGGTTTTTATAGCCCAACTTCTATCTAGCTGATGCAGAGACTCTTGCCCTGAGTGAACAAAAACTTCACTTCTTTCCTGATGGTTACCATGGCAAGCAAGTGGGCATGAGCCCTTCCGTTCCTGCAGTCACAAAGCAGGGGACCGCCACTGCACATTGAATGGCTGAGAAAAGGCCGTGGGGTTAAAATACAAACAGAAGTATTTATTCATCCCACTGCCCCCCACGACTAACTGTGCACAGCATCCCGTTACTATAGTAGCAATTTCTTTTCCTGTGGATTCCCAAAGGTGGCCAGGAAAAAAAAAAAATGCTTTGACTCATTAGGCCAAAGCAGTCATCCTCACCAGAAAACAGTTTCTAGGTTTTATTTGGAGGGGCAGGGGGTTGGGAGCTAATGAAAAGAGCCTATTTCTATCCTCCCTTCTGTGATCTGCCTTTGAGAGGAAATCTTGGGTACACACAAGCAAATTGCTTTCTCCCCCTAAATCACGACAGTTTCGGTCCTAACCCTCTATGCCTAAAAGTATTGCCTTGTTTTTATAAATTCCAATGCCCAGGCCACACCCAGAAGCAAATAAATCAGAAACTCTGGTGGGTGAGACCCAAGCAGTAAAGGTTTAGTTCCCCAATGTGCAATTAATGGTGCATCCTCCACTATAGGCGGTGGTATTCAAAGTGTGATCCCTAAACCAGTAGCATCAGCACCACCTGGGAACTTGTTAGAAATGCAAATTCTCAGGCCCCATCCCATAACTATTTAATCAAAAACCAGTGTGGGGCTGTATGATCTGTGTTTTAACAAGCCTCCAGGTAAGTTTGATGTGTGCTCAAGTTTGAGAACCATGACCGCAGGGAACCTTCCTTAAAGAAAAAAAATAGAGCAAAGATGTTTATAATTAACTCACCTGTTAAGAGAAGCCAACATTAATCCCTAATAGAACAGAAGCACAATTAATAAGCCAATAATGTCCACTGACTGTCTGAATGTTAAGACAAAGGATATAAGAGAATAGGTGCTAAGAGTACCTCTTCATTCTTACCTACACAAAGGGATGAGTCTCTATGAACCATCATCATAAAAGCCAGCACTGGTTGAATAATAAGAAAATTATAAGGAATAGTGAGTTAAGAATCTACAACCAGAATGTTTAAGGAAGCTGGAATGGACACACAAAAGGCAGAGCTGGTCCGGGCATGGTGGCTCACGCCTGTAATCCTAGCACTCTGGGAGGCCGAGGCGGTCAGGAGTTCAAAACCAGCCTGAGCAAGAGCAAGACCCCGTCTCTACTCTAAATAGAGAGAAATTAATTGACCAACTAATATATATAGAAAATTTAGCCGGGCATGGTGGCGCATGCCTGTAGTCCCAGCTACTCAGGAGGCTGAGGCAGCAGGATTGCTTGAGCCCAGGAGTTTGAGGTTGCTGTGAGCTAGGCTGACGCCACGGCACTCACTCTAGCCTGGGCAACAAAGCGAGACCCTGTCTCAAAAAAAAAAAAAAAAGCAGAGCTGGCTCAAAAGCAAAATCTTCATTCGCTTCACCTTTTCTCACTTAACCTACATCAGTTCCTCTCCTGTTTCTAGCTTCCCAAGGTCCTCACAATTTCCAGATCCCCTCAGAATAGAGGAAGGAATGAATTCATGCTAAGCTCTAAATGACCTACAATAATTTTGTGTTCTTACCTTTCCTTGGGTTATTTGAAGTTTAAACAAAGTTCCAAGTTCAGATATCTGTGCTGAACTTGGATGGAAACTTACACAACATTTCCCAAAGTCCAGGTCCTGTTTTAAGCTTTTTCATGTATTAACTCATTCAACACTCAAAACAGTACTAGTGAAATTGGTACTAGTTTATACCATTTCACAGAAAAGGAAACTGAGGCATGGAGATGTTAAATTGTTCTCCCAAGATCACATCAGTAAAACCTGGCTTTGAATTCAGGCAATCCAGCTCTAAATTGTGAGTTCTTAACTATTATGTTCAATATCCTCTCAAACGAGCAAACTTTCAGAGATAAAGATCCTGGGCTAGGAAGATTCTGGAAGGAGGGAGCTCTTGGAGACCTACTCACTCCATACCTTGTAGACAACTGCCAATTGTATCTACATAGAGGGTCAGTTTGGGTCATGTGTTTTCTAATTGGGTGCATTAGTCTGTCTTGGAAAATATGTACTTTCAACCTTGTCTTCATAAACTCTTCTTGTTCCTGCTATTGCCGTATTTGACCAATACAAACAAAAATCCTGAACTACTTTTGAAGGATTTGCTTCTCTTATAAAAAATACAATCTGAGTCAATGTAGTACTTCCAAGACATATTTCTTCAAACGTAGAAGCCTCCTAGAAATAGCAGGTTGCGCCAGTTTCTCTGAGAGGCAGTTTCTCTGGTCCAATGTCAGAACCAAAGTCCAACTTTTAAAGAGAACTGCTGTGATGGCCCACGTGGAAGAGGGATCAGACAAAGTTGGAACCTTTTTGTTCCACGTTTTTCTCCTTTAATTCTTTGTCAATGACTTTTCTTCACGAAGTCTTGAATTTGATGAAGGTATCATTTTCTGGCTTCTAGCAAGTCTGTCAAAAATAGACTTTCATCCCATTTCAATGTCATCTTGCATCTAAATACCATGAAAAAGCAGTGTCTCAGTGTTAACCCATACAGGACTTTCTAAATACTGCACATCTGAATCTTCTTGGCAAAAGCCTTCTCTAGCTGGCTGGGGAAGAGTTAGGGTGGCAGCTCTGAGTAATCTTCAATTTCATCCCTTGACACTTTAATTAAAGTAATTTAACAGCCTGTTAAGCACAATATGCAGAATTTCCCACTAGGAGCCAATGCGGAAAGAGTTTGGGGGAACAGGGAGATCTATGTGTGAGCATGGGAAGCGAGGCAGCCTAAAGTTGGAAGGAGTCCAATTCAGCCCGATGACTGTGACTTTCCCAAGGTCACACAGTTAATCAGTGTCCCCCCCCCCCCCCCCCCCCCCCCCCGGATCCCATACTGGATGGGAAGCTGTGG
Organism: Mirza zaza; assembly: GCA_008750895.1. Taxonomy (NCBI): domain Eukaryota; kingdom Metazoa; phylum Chordata; class Mammalia; order Primates; family Cheirogaleidae; genus Mirza; species Mirza zaza. The sequence continues at coordinate 82,628 of VSMD01050690.1, forward strand.
GATATTAAATGGAACTAGCCAGGCACAACAGATTGTGAACACTATTCTAGGAAAGCTCAGCGTCTGGACTTCTCAGAAATTCACAGTCAGCTTAAGAGCACCCTTGGGGTCTGGGGAAGGCTGGAGATAATACCAGTGACTCAAGATCCTCTGTGTCCTCAGAGTGGGTAGGGCTGCCAAATGAGATCCTCCTCTTCATCTTGTCTCCTAGTGATGGTGTGTGGTCCACTGTGGGCACCCTGGAAGCGTGCTGGAGGCTCCCTGTGCCTTTACTTGGTAGCCTGTTAAATGCCTCCTACTCAGGCTTGTGCAATGAGAAATAACACCCAGGCCATTAATTCTTTTAATCAAGGGATACTGTCCAGCACTAACATTCAGAAATGCTATTCTTTGGCTAGATTTTTTTCCAAGACTCTAAAGAACTTATTTTTTTTAATTCTACCATTTGAAAATAAGAATTCAGTCTGACAGATCATACATATTTCATCCTAAAAGTAGATGACATTTATCCTATTATCTAAAAATTATACCCATTAGTATTTCCATGTATGCTGAGCACATATCAGGATTTAATCTATTTCCAGATTGATTGGATAGATGAATATGTATATAAAAATCATGAAACATGATAGATTCCAAATCTACTTGTATATGCTGAGAACTTCATATTGCAACCTTCTCAGATTCTGGGAACTCCTCCTTTAATATTTACAAGTCAAGATAAGGCCGGGCTCACGCCTGTAATCCTAGCACTCTGGGAGGCTGAGGCAGGAGCATCGCTTAAGGTCAGGAGTTCGAAACCAGCCTGAGCAAGAGTGAGACCCCATGTCTACTATAAATAGAAATTAATTAGCCAACTAAAAATTTATAGAGAAAAAATTATGGTGGCACATGCCTGCAGTCCCAGCTACTAGGGAGGCTGAGGCAGAAGGAGTGCTTGAGCCCAGAGTTTGAGGTTGGTGTGAGCTTGGCTGATGCCACAGCACTCACTCTAACCTGGGCAACAAAGTGAGACTCTGTCTCAAGAAAAAAAAAAAAAAAAAGATAAAAGAGAGGGCAGTTGTGGGGTGAGGAGCTAAGTTAAGTGGAGTCCAAGAGCAAGGTGAGCTAGCGGAGGCTGGTTGAGAGGGGTCTGCTGGGGAAGTGAGAGGATCACAAGGTCTGGCTTATTTTAGAAGCAAATAATCCATCACTCAACATGCTTCCTGATTCTATCATAACTGGGAAAAAAATAAAATGCAGTGAAAAAAGACATAAATGTGTGTGCAAAAGCATGGACTTGCTCACGGGCCTGTGGGTCACAGAGAAGCTCAACTGGATGAGGTTATGGGTCAGGAGGTGGCTGGGGGAAGAGGAAATCAGAATGTGATGGGAAAAGAGTAAAGTTGGGTTGAGACCATGAGAGTTCCCCTCCTCCTCCCTCAAGCTTCCTCTGACTATGAAAGCGCAAAAAAAAATCACATCTTACTATGAAGTCTCCAGCCTGTATTATTGGAATCTAAAAGTTCAAAGGGACATGAGAAGTCACTGATACTTAGACATATGCAACAGATTCCATACTTAACTCTGTTAAGTTACTCTGTTAAGTCATATGTAACAGATTCCATACTGTTACTTAACTCTGTATTTTGTTTGTGTTTTGTGTCTATATTTTGACTATTTAAGTACATTATCAACAATTTCAGGGGAGGGACCTTTCCTTAGATAGTTGTAACTAACTAGGAACAGGCGCAGTGAATTAATAACAACAGTTGTTCAGGGATTTCCACATGTCAAGAATTTATTAAGTGTTATACCCAACCAATCCTCAGAATAATTCTATGAGGCACATATTATCATTATTTCCACTTTCCAAATGAGTAAACTAAGGCAGGAGAGGTTAAATAATTTGCCCAAGATCACAGAGCTCACAAATGGAGGAACCAGGATTTGAAACCAGGTTGTCTGATTCAAGAGTTTGTGTTTTTAAACCACAATAATCTACCTGCTTCCCTAGTAAGTGCTTAAAAAGCCTTTGTTAAATGACTAGGATGAGTGGATGTCATAAATTGTTTTTTTAAAAAAAATGAAAGTCTGTTAGTTAAACACTATTAATACATTATTTAATTCCTCAATAATTTTTTTTAACAACATTACTAATGGGCTCCACATTCAAAGAACATGAAAAGCCCACCAGTATTTCTCAGAGATCTGTGAAAAAGAAAGTCTGTTTCATTAACTCAGATAGTACCAGTTCTGTCTAGGCCTCTGGGTTCTTTTCTCTAATACATACAAAAGCTCTCTGAGTGTTGAAGCTTTTCTCTCCTAGAGTGCTAGGCAATCTGATATTACTGTATATCTCAGGAGCATCTCAATCATAAGAACAAGAAATTGATCCTTGCAGGATCAAGAGAGGGCTTGGGAATGTACATCACTGACAGTCAATGGTAGGGAAGGATCCGCCAACTCTCGGATCCATAGAACAGCCTGGGTGGGGCCTTCATCCCTGGCCATCACCCAGAAGCCACGAGAGGCCAGAGGAAACTCTAAGAGAAGAACCCAGATGAAATTTCTATTTGAACCCTAAAATGGGGGGAGGTGGATTAACGACTGCCCACTGCTATTTCAAAGCCAAATGCTGGCACTTGGGAATTTAAACTTCTTATTACTTATCCTTGGCTGAGAAACAGGATGAAGAAAAAAACCAAAGGTGCTGACAGCTCTGTTTTTAGACAAGTGCCAGAGCAAAATTGAAGTCAGGAAAAGAATCAAAAGAATGCAAGTAATGCGACATTCCTGCACCATTTAAGCATGTGAGGAGAGAGGAAGGCTTCTCTCCTGAGGAAGGAAAAGCCCTCTCTGTCCAGCAGCATTTGCCAAGAGGAGATGCCTCGCCCTGTGATCCCCCTTCTGCAGAGCAGCTGTGCAGGAAAAGCACCAATTCTTTCCCATGATTCTCATGTGTTTTGACTGGTGCTTGTGGAATAGTTTAAACTCAGTGAGGCTTTCAGGGACTGGCCAAAAAAATCTTGGACAGCAATGGCAGACTTCGACAAACTATCAAGTCCAATGTCTCAATTTCAGCTCAACGTTTAGACTGGAAGGAAAGCAGATGAATAAAGCAAACTCTCAATTTTGTATTTACATATATGCATGTTTGATCCCCAAAAAATAACCCACTGCCAGATTACCAACCAATACAGGTTGCAACAGAAGCACATGGAAGGTACAACTACAAAGTAATGAGACTTTAAAAAAACAATAACAGGTATGCCATAGTTCATCATTTTAATGAAAAATGTTGTCCTTCAAGATCACCATGGAAACTGGTCACTTATTCTAATAATCATGCTATTGATAAAAATATAGGAATAGTTTGGGAAACACACAAAAAAGTATTGCATTACAATGCTAGAAAGCTCAAACCCTACTCAGTCACTGGCTATGTGACCTTGGAAAATTTACTTAGCCTTGGTAATCTATGTCTTCATTGAAAAAATGTAGATATTAATTCCTTTGATGCCTGAGTGAAATATAACTGTATGCAAAAAACTTAATGTCTTTGACATCTAGAAAGTACTCAAAAAATGATGGCTATAATTATTATCATTAATGATGATAATAATGAACCAGGGATCAGCCATTTAAAAGCTATTGAAATCTTGAGAAAGTGCCTTAGCCTCTCTGATTCTCAGCTTGCTCATTTAAAAAGTAGGTATAATAACATTTTATACGGTTATTAGAGAGATAAATGTGAACATACGAAAAGCATCTAACATAGTCCCAAAGTACGCACTTGGTGCTCAATACAAATTCTCCTTCTTAGTGACACTTTATAGAGCAATATGAGGCTATTTACTCTACAAATTAAAAAGCTAGAATGAAATACCAAATCCAGTTTTACCCAGAAACTACTTATCTTGCTGTTTAAAGCCCTATTACAATCTGCTTAAAACTTAAAGTAAAAATTAAATCCTAGTTTAAATTTGCAATTGGAAACACAACAGATAATAAAATGTTCTTGCATGTTACATTTACAATGCAAGTTAAATAAAATACCTATGTGTAGTCAGATATTAGAACATAGAAACTGTTAAAATAAAAGTTATAATTATGAGTCTATATACATTCATGTTATTATATACATTTCTTCCTCTTAGTTCTGCAATGAGGTTATAAAAGATGCACAACGACCAAAAACAATTCAGGCTTTCAGTTAGAAAGGAGGATGATCAGGAATGCTGGAAAGAACAAATAAGTCTGTCTTCACTCATTAAGAGCCTAAATAAAATAAAGTCCCATTGTAGCTATGACAAAGATCAAACGATTTTGGAAGTCATTTTCCAAAGCTTTTGATACAAAGTTGATGGAAAATTCCAAAGAATCTTTACAGTCCTCCCCACTCTGAAATGTTTTAATTCTATGTTCAATTTATTGATAGTTCTCCGGAAAAGCTAGAGATAGAGGTGGGCACAGCAGTAATGACAATGGATAAAGACTAGGAATAAAATATCCACTTGAACCTATTAATCAGTGACAATTAAATGACACTTCTTCAACGTTCTTCTATTTTTTTATACATAAATATCATAAAGTGTTTTTATAATGATTTTTTAAAATTATACAATTTCAGAAGATCCTTGAGAATGCTGGCTTCTCGGTTAATTAAGTTCACTCTTAGTTACTAAGCCAATCTGTTTGGATATTTTGTCAGTTAATCCAAATTACAGAGAGCACATGGGAGGAAATAGCCTCTGGATTGTTGAGCTTGTAAATTCAAGCACATAAATTAGTTGTCCTGGATAGGAGATTAAGTATATCAGTGTCACCCGCAGGGCTCTTTCAAACTGCACCGGTATGTGTGTGTCCACACACCACACCCTACCCGATTCCACCCATCAGAGATTCTGGCCAAATATCTAGATATTACATGATTTTCTCTGGAAAGGGGAGTGGTTTGTAGATTAGGAAGAACAAAAACCACACAGATGGTTTTGATATATTCCCACTTCCCACCAGAGACCTATTGCTAAAAATCGATGGCACATTTTGCAATTTTTTAAATACATTTCCAAAGAATCAACATATATGCTGTTATTATAACAGACTCTTATTCCAGGAAAGGCTGTACAGATGCAATTGAAATGATGATAATTGACTTCTTCAACCAAACATTCTGTCATTCCCTTAACAGAAAAAAAAGCCCAAAACAAGTATTTCATGTTATTATGCAAAGGCATCTGCAAAGCATGTGTTTGACCAAAAGTTAGTCATGTGAAGAAATACACAAGCAAGTCAAAAGTATAATTTATAGCAGTGCTTCTCCCTATACACGGATCTGCTCTGTGGTTTTCCTGCCCTAGCCCCAAGTTTATAATCTCTAGGATACCAGAGACAATTTTAGGAGGATGGTGTCAGGCCAAAAGCAACAAAAAATTTTGAATTTCTTTCATATAAACTACTTCAATATATTGCCCCCAAAATTATGAGGATCTACGAGTGTTTCTTCATGCATAAACCTTTTCTTTCAGTCCTGATGTGCAATCTGTCAGCACACATTTTAATCTGCCTTATTATGTCCCCTTCTTGCTATCACTCTATTGGCTCACAGCTGTCTGCTCGTTTCTGCTTTGATCAGTTTCTTCTTCGGTGCCTCTATGCCTGGTTTGGGATATGATGCCACTCATTTTCAGCTGTTGTTTTTGTTTTGGTTTGGATTTTTGAGACAGAGTCTCACTGTGTTCACCAGGCTAGAGTGCCGTGCCGTCAGCCTAGCTCACAGCAACCTCAAACTTCTGGGCTCAAGCAATCCTCCTGCCTCAGCCTCCCTAGGAGCTGGGACTACAGGCATGCGCCACCATGCCCGGCTAATTTTTTCTATATATTTTTAGTTGGCCAATTAATTTCTTTCTATTTCTAGTAGAGACGGGGGTCTCACTCTTGCTCAGGCTGGTTTCGAACTCCTGACCTTGAGCAATCCTCCCGCCTCGGCCTCCCAGAGTGCTAGGATTACAGGCGTGAGCCACCAAGCTGTTAGGCCTTTGTAATAACAAATTTAAATGAAATGCAATAGGAAATTACATACCCTGAGAAGTAAATGATGCTCAGAACTAGAAAGGCTGGAGAGAGATGCTAGTGGTGTGTTCAGTCCTATTGAAAACCAGTTTTATTTCTATTAAAAAAAAATTCATTTGCCTAAAAAATAGTGATGGTCCACTCCAGATGGGTCCACGGCTAAGAGTGAGGAAAAGTCAATCCATTCTGTTTCTCACATGCTTTCCCTCCAAGGTACATTCTCATACTTTCATTTGAGTCTGTGGTTTCTCCTTAGTATATTAACAAGAGTGAAGACTTTCCAAGGAGAAAAATGGATCCACTTTGGAAGCTTACTGCACTGAAGTCTATTCTGCTTTTATTAACCTGGTGCCCTAATTAGAAACTATTGCCGAACATTTTAATAACAGCTTTGATCACTGGTTGAAGAAGAATCAAAGTGGTAATATCTGTAGAATATAAAAACCACTGGTTGAAGAGATACATTTCCAGCCATAGTTAACTCCCAGCCAATCACTCCTTTAAGCTCTTAATTTACATGTGTTTTCAGTGTGTGGTTCTACCTATTGTGATAAAAATTATTTCAACAAGGTTTATAGGAATAATTTCCAGTTATTTGTAGGTCCCTATTGCCTGATTGGCTAAAAACTGCCAACCAAATTTTCAACCTTGCGGAAAGCAAAAGTCGTATTTCGTATTCTGAAGGCTAGAGACAGATAAGTAACAAAGACAACCGTTAAGTAGAAAATGTCATACTTCAAAGACATTTCAGGCACTCAAAACAACCTCTTCACGCCCATGAATTTTCAAAATGTTACAGGCTACTCAAAAATTCAACAGCAGTCTAGATGAAGTATAAAATGTGCTTCACACATGGACTTTGAATTTTAGAATGAACCATTTGCTGTTTTTACTAAAGCTGCTGAAGTTTTGCTGGAACTTAAGACAAATTGATCAGGCTGGAGTTACAAATATCCTCAGAGATTGGACAGTTCCATCACCAAAATATCTCCGTTGGAATAGGACTACACCTAAAAACCAGTTAGGGGACAAATAATGAATTAAGTTTTTTTCTACAACACTTTTATATATTTGCAAAGCCTGCTGCAAAGTTTTCATATTTAGAACATTAACATCGTTGGTCTGGACAACAAACCCTTTAGCATGGGTAGATACTCATGGCTTTGATTCAAATATGCTGAGTGTTAGACTCAGTCCACACAACACAATGATAAACTCTTCACAACCCCTGATGGTTGAAAACCTCTCCTTCCACTTCCTCCTGATTTTCCAGTGTGGTTGTGCCTGTGACAACAGTCCCGCCTGGGGGACATGGAGGTAAGTAAACATATTAAAAATGTTTTCAAAGAACTGTACTCAGTCATCAAAGATAGTAAAAGAAAGCATCATGCACAATGTTTTGACTCCTTAATATTATTAATTCTACTGGCATTTCTCCTGACTATAAAATAATTATAGGCTCTTTATGGAAAATGTGAGGCAAGATTTTTTTTACCTTCATATACTTTTTTAAAAAAATACTTTAAGGTGTATTTTGACTCCACTCATCATGCAAAGGTTTAGGAACTGGCCAAAAAATGAAGTCTCGTAGAATTCATGTCTAGGTGACCCCTGGGGAACTCCTTGGCAAAGTGTTGATTGACATAAATGTGAATCTTCTTTTGTCCTCACCCTTATATTAATACTTTCTCTGAACTACAAATACTAGTGGAAATAGGTGTTTTAAATCCTTCAAGTAGGATGCCAAATAAATCATAGATAAGAAATAAAAAAAAGAAAAGGAAAAGAATCCATGTGCTCTAGCAACAGCTTCCATGACCACTGGTCATGGAAAGTTCTATTGGCTTATGGCTGTCAGAGATGGCCAGAAACCGGTGGAGGTTGATGTTAGTACCACCCCTTTGCCTATCTCCTGCTTTAACAGATATCAGCATGAGGGAAGCTGGGAGCAAGACAGGGAAAGAGGGAATGAACACTTTTATTATCTGATATTCTAACTGTCAAAGGATACATCATCGTCATCTTGAAACAAAATCTAAAATCTTTGTGACAATTTAAACATAAAATGAAGACTCCCCTTGTAAACCAAACTTCCCTTCTTTGACATTTCTATTATCACTAATTTTTAATAATGTACAGCAGATCTTGCTAAGCAATAATAAAACCACCCATGTTACAAGTCTAGTTTTATGTAACACTCCATGTGGTGGAGTCGTAATAAATTTCTACTGGGAATACAATCATAAACCACTATTTTCGGCTATAAAAAACCATTAAAGCACAGACATGCACAAACAAGGTAATCTGCAATAAATTTGGAAATGTTAAAATACTACAAATGTAAATGTATTCTGCCCCATTGCAATGCATGTAATTTCCATAGCTTTATTAGAAATCCTGCCTTAGCAGTGGTTTGGCGATAGGTTATAAATATAGTAGGAATGAGTCAGCATGCAAATCCCTTCTGTGAAAAAACAATTTGAAAGGTTTTATAGCTCAAAGCTGTTTATTATTTTGTAAGAATAATAATGCAAGTTTGTGTTTGGAACCTGCTGAGAGGAGAATTCTCAAAACATCTTGTTTATAAAACAGCAAGGAAAAAAAAATCTCTGCAAATTAAAAAAAAAAAAAGTGTAAGATTTATGTAAGGTCATAGAAATAGCATTTCCCAGAAGCATTTAACTGATGGACTTTTCTCTGCACACATTAAGGTTGCACAAGAGATGATCAACACATCCCACTGTGAAAAGGAGAACAGTGTTAAGCTGGCAAATTTGAATCCCAGAGGCAGATGGGTAAATGTCTCTGGAGATGAGAGATGACGAGGTCACAAAGGGGAAGAATGAGAAGTGGACGAAGGACAGAACTTCAGGAACAAATGAAGGAGGGAATGGTGTGAGGAAGAGGTGTCGGCCGAGCAGGAGGCCACTGAGGGACGTGGAACCTGACACCAACACGGGCTCCAAACAGGGCAGCCAGGTTTATAGCCCGTGAAGGGACAGGGTCAAAAACACAAGAGACAGAAGATATTCCTGATCGGATGAAGTCCAGGCGGGACATGGAGATGTGGTGGAGGGATTAGCTTGGACAGGAGGTAGAGCATTTACTCAGGCAGAAAGAAAGGACAGGATTAGTAAAGACAAAATCTGCAGGGGGTAAGGAAAGAAGTTGGTGGAACTGAGGCTCGATGACCTTCAATGGCTTCAGAAAACCAAGAGGCAAACTTGGCTTTTGACTTGCTTAAATGCATGAGTTCATTTTTAAAATGTATTCTCGTTTCTTTACGAGCATGCAGGATCTGCACGTATGTTCTTGGGAGCCAAAGACTATCGAAAATCTCAAACCAGCTAAACACATATGTGTGTGTCCTCAAGCCTATTCCAAAACCTGTGATCACTGTTTATTGAACTGCCCACAGCACCAACCTAAACTTTTTCCCAATTTCTCCTTTCCCCTTTAGAGGCTCTTTCTATAAAACTCCTGCCCATCTCAAACAGAATAGAGCTGAGCACCAGCTACACTGTTCAGATTGTATGTAAGTGTGAGTGCCTATCTGCAAAACTGGGCCAGGAAAGGGCCCGTTTAGCTAAAATCATAGAAGACTAGAAATTTTAAAAGAATTTGAAAATACCATATAAAAAGGGAGAAGGGGGAGGAACAAGTTTACTTCTCCAAATGAAAAAAAATTGGCGTACCTTCTTATCTGATTATGTGAAGAGGAGCGGCTGTGTGAACATGGCCAGAAGGATACTTGGGGATACTATTTCAGAATTCTGACCAAAAGGAAAATTAAGGAAGTCATTCTCCTTTTATATTAACAACAAATTGGAGAGGATTGTAAGGAAATATATGAGAATACCAAAAGCTCTTTTAAAAGGAATGAAAAAAATATAATCAAAAGAAAATAAAGTGGTAAAATGGGTGGGCATAGAAAATTATTTAGGGAAGGGAAAAGCTGAAAGTGTGAGCAAAAAGGTAACCAGAACTCACAGAGCTATTTCGAGAGCGAAAACCAAATGAAAAATGTCAAGTGTAAGATTATTCTTATTTGACATTTTTATACAGCAGCAACTTATAAAAACATCAAACACTGACATAATCCTTCCTCTAGCATTTTACCACATCATTATATTGTTAACAATGTCAAATGGCTATAGCCATTCATGTGACTTTTTAATAGATTACTTTTATCATAAAGCTGTCATTTTTAGGATAATCTGCATTCTCACATTTTTATGTTCGGCTATGGTCTTAAAATGTCAAGTATGGGAGATATCTGTGTCTGCAGTTCTTGAAGTTTTACTAGAGATCTTGAGAATATCAATATAAAATAAGCTTTAATATGATGTGGCTGCTGTACTCAATTCATTTTTTTCTACAGCTTTTCTCCTTTTAAAAATAACTACAAAGTACAAGGATTAGGTAAAGATGAGATTGGGGGTTGGGAGCCAGAATAGGCTGGAAATTAAGCCTGCCTTGGCCCCGCATGAAAAGCATCTCGTAGCATGGTCCGTCACCCAGGCTCACATTCCCATAGGCGTGACTGTGTACACAGAATTTGACCCTTGTGCTCAGTTCGCAATGATGGCCGTGTACCACTTCATTTCCAGGGGCCGACATGTGCCACTTGTCTAAGCAAGTTTCCCTGGCCATTCCTCTTAAATGTGGGGAAAACAAAGCAATTAAATAATGTATAAAGATCAGGCAGCAAGTCAGCCACAGAAGGAAAATTAGAACTCGACTGAGTCAATAGTCTAGTGCAGGGATTGGCCAACTTTTTTATGAAAGGGGCAAATAGTCATTATTTTAAGCTTGCAGGGTATGCCACAACCGCTCAACTCTGATGCTGTCACTGTACGTAAACAAATGGGTGTGACTGTCTTCCAATGGAACTTTATTTACAAGAACAAGTAGTGGGCTAGATTTGGCCCATGGGCCATAGTTTGCCAATTTCTGACCTTAGTGGACTTATCCAAACAATTGGCCAAAGATTGCAGCTCAAAACTAAGCAAACACAAATTTCATTTAGATTCAATAACAATATCTAACATTAGTGAGATCTTATCAGATGCCAAGCCCCATGTTAGGCACTTTATACAAATTTTCTGACTTTTCTCCTCTTCAATAGGTATACTGTTACTAGCCTCATTTTACAGATGAGGACTCAAGCTCAGAGAGGTTATATGAATTACAGAAGGTCGCCCAGCTTAAGCAATGTAGACATAATTTAAAACTAGGCAACTGGGTCAAAGCCTGTGTTCTTTTATTTTTTTGTTGTTGTTGTCATTTAAAGATATTATGGGGGTACAAATGTTAAGGTTATGTTTATTGCTCATGTCCCCTCTCCCCCCTTGAGTCAGAGCTTCAAGCGTGACCATCCCCCAAACGTTGCACATCTCTCTCATTATGTTTGTATATACACATCCCCTCCTCCTCCCATCCCACCTGCCTGACACCCAATAAATGTTACTCCTATATGTCCACTCAGGTGTTGATCCGTTAATACCAATTTGCTGGTGAGTACATGTGGTGCTTGTTTTTCCATTCTTGGGATACTTCATTTAGTAGAATGGGTTCCAGCTCTATCCAGGAAAATCCAAGAGGTGCTAGATCACCATTGTTTCTGAAGCTTTAAAGCCTGTGTTCTTAATCACCCATTGCCTGCTGTTTATGGATGCCAAGAAAACACGAAGCCATACAAAACATGAACATTTTCCCAAAAAAGGAAAATCCTCCTGCTTCCACCTCCCAGAGTGCTAGGATGACAGGCATCAGCCACAGCACCTGGCCGATTTGTTGTTCTTGAACTGAAGACACTGAAAAGACAAGCAGAGCAAGCTAAATCTTAAATGATCTCTCACATTAGGGTGGATTTCAGACAAACTATTTACAGTATTAAATAAAGGAGGGGCATTTTTTTATAAAATTAAGCCCCAAGACCCAGAACTTTGAAGATCTACTCTCAACTCTCTCCTCAGGGGGACTTGGCTGCCTATGGTCACGTCATATCCAAGCCAGCGCTTGATCCAGGAGTCCCAGGGGAGGAGGGGGCACCCCTACGCAGTCTCTCCTGTATCCTCCCATCACCAACCAACTCTTACTCTTTGCCTACCTCCCCCAGCAACTCACCTCACCCCCAGACCCAGGGCAAAGAATATAAAACATCAAGGTGAGGTCTAAATAGTCAACTAGATTTGACTACTCCTTCAAACATTGAGACAAAACTCTAGTCTAAACAAAGTTGTTGGGAGCCAGGTATAAATAACTGAGGACAAAGCTTGTCCCTACTTATAAAAGATAAACTTAAAGCTCTATTATTTCTCTTTAAAACAGATGTGAGTGTTGTTTACACACACCGACAGTACTTTTTCAAGTTTCCTCTTTGAAGAAGAAAATGTCTAATTTACATATACAGCCCACAAATTACAGTCATGCCAGACAAGGAAGCAGATGAAGATGGTGATTGATATTCCAAAATTTCCATCCTGATTTCCCCATCCTCAGAATTAGCCACTCTATAAATCAAACCAAAATACGAACATCTGATGTCAAAACCAATAGGTCACATCTGTGAAAAGCATCAGAAACATAAAGAACTAGATTCTCTTTCTCTGAGCCCAAAAACTACCCCTTCTACTATTCCTACCACCATTTCCAACATTACCTTCAAATAACCTGTCTTTTCTCAGAAAATATAATTTTCTTTATGTACAGGAATATAAATATTGGCCAGTTTTTCCTTCCTTGGCATGCATAAAACTAGGAACTGGCACTCTTTTCATTCATGTAAACCTGAATGCAACCTAGGCTATTTCTAGGTAAATATCTACTATTGAAACACATATGTGTATATTGTCAACCAGTAACCCAACAGAGATGGAAATCTTTTATTTATCATTGTAAGGTAGCAAACACTGCCTATTTCCTACTAGAATATGGATTCAATCTCTCAGGTCTATGAACTTTGACTTCTACTTACTGTGGAAATCCTCCATTTTTAAAGAACATTTCTGCTGATCTGGGTGGTAAAATATCTCAGAGTTGAAGGCATCAACTATAAATTTAGGACCATCACCTCAGGAGATTCACTTAGCAATGCTGGGCCTTGGGTCTTCTCTCTCCACAAAGCTCCGAGCATGGATATATATGTTTCTTCTGTGTGAACACAATGTTGCTGACCTGCACCACCAGAACATGTCTTCTGAGCTCTTTTCTAGGAGTAGTGTTGGGTTTATAATTTTAAAATTCCTGGAGCTGAAGGAACCTCAGACACCATCTCAAGCAAATTCTTCACTTACGGCTAAGGAATCTGAGTAGCGAAGAAGGTGACTTCAAGGTCGCATACCTTGTGGACAAGCCACCCAGGTCTCATGACATCCAATTCCATTCCCACCCACTTTGCTCCATTTTCAGCTGAGTCATCAGTATGCTCACAAGGCCTCCTTGATGACCTTGGCTTACTCAAGTGGCTGATGAAGATGGAAACCACCTCTAGTCTTCCTGAAGTTAACTAGCTCCTGAAGCATTATGGGGTGACCCATAGTTCCCCTCCTACTGCTTGAACCAAATGACTGTAGCATGTTGCATGTACTATGAACCCAGTAAATATTTGTCCAGAGAATAAAATCAGTTAGTCGCCCCAGATAACTGAGTTACATGGTTTATTTGGTGATGATAAGAAGGCAAATGTATTATATTGTAGCACACTGTAGGAATTAATACACCTTTACTCATTTTGGGAGGCTATGAGCCATCACCAACTTTAGGGCCACAGTGGTCCTCACTTTTTCATTATATAGCTGAAATTTCACTTGTAATAAGAGAATTTAATAAGGGTCCTGTTGAATGGATTTAGGATTTGAAATCAAAGAACTGCTAAAGACATTAGAGGATCTTTAAGGCTGTGCTCTTGTTTTATGCATTTGGGAATCACAGACTCAGAGAGCTGATGGAATTTGCCCACGTGGCCCCTGACCTCAGGCCCAGCTGTCTTTCTGTCACTCCAGCCTGCCTCCTGCACACTGAGACATTTTGTGCATGAAACTGAATCTCTATGACATGAAAGTAATGTTCTACACGTAGCCCTTCAAATTTCTACTGGCTAATTAGAGCTGGAACGTTAGGCACTTTATTTGGCCCTACACCATTGATAGGATATTAACCACAAGATTTCATTCATTTATGCTGTGTAAATCAGCTATATCTAACTGAAGACTCCTTTCATCTCACTTGGGTAGGGAATCTAATTCAGTAGCCCCGCTCAGAGACAAGCTTTGGTTTTTGTCTCTAAGTGGGCTGCCATGTGACTGCCTCCTTTTCTCCTTTCTTACACTTTCCTAAGACTCTGTAGATGGCACCCCCTCTGTGGGCACGGAGAACACCCAGTCAACAGTCACACATCATCATCATAAATGTGTCGGTCAGACCAGCTGTTCTCTCCACAACATCCACACTCCACCCTACTCTTCACAAATAACTGTAAGATACAGTGAGCCTTCTGCTCAAGGGAAATAGAGATTCTTGTCCTCTTGGTTAACAGCTGAGAAAACAAGAACCGTTAATGTGGGAGCATCCAGAAGACATGGAAGTGAAGACATCTCCCACATAGCTTCTCTCTTTTTCCTGTGCAAGGGTCAAAGTCTGGACACATGCTCAAGCCCAGGTCTAAGGAACTATAGACCTCCTCATCCTCTTCAACATATCCCCCCCAACCAGAGTTGATATGCATAAATTGCATCTCCTTTGAAGATATGAAGGGACTCACCTGTGCACTCATTGCAATTCCAAGAAAATCTTTGCAAGCTTCTCAAATGCTTCACCTTCTTCTGCAATGTTACTGCCTTACCAGAGCCGCCTTCTTGTTGACTCTACTTGACCACAGTCCTCTATCTGAAAGGACCATCTTTCTTATATTTGTATTTTATATTGTCCTGCAATATGTGTTGTCCAGCCAGATCCCCCCAATCAACCTGGTGATCAATTGAGTAGCATGTTGCATCCAGATTGCTCTTATAATCTGTTGGCTTAACTCAAAAAAATAAAATAAATAAATACAGAAAAAAATCCTGAAGAAATATGGTCAAGTAGGAAAGAACATCCTCATGTTTGAGAAAAAAAATTGGCAGGGTGGAGTCAGCAAGTGGGCTGCAGTGCCAACTCTATCAGGTGGTAATTAGCAACAGCAAAAATAAGCAGGATGAAATGACAGGTGGCTTCATTTATTGGGTACTATTTATATGCCAGGCTACAGTCTTTTTTTTTTTTTTTTGAGACAGAGTCTCGCTTTGTTGCCCAGGCTAGAGTGAGTGCCATGGTGTCAGCCTAATTCACAGCAACCTCAAACTCCTGGGCTCAACCAATCCTACTGCCTCAGCCTCCCAAGTAGCTGGGACTACAGGCATGTGCCACCATGCCCGGCTAATTTTTTCTATCTATATAAGTTGGTCAATTAATTTCTTTCTATTTTTAGTAGAGACGGGGTCTCGCTCTTGCTCAGGCTTGTTTCGAACTCCTGACCTGGAGCAATCAGCCCGCCTCGGCCTCCCAGAGTGCTAGGATTATAGGCGTGAGCCATCACGCCCGGCCGCCAGGCTACATTCTTAATGCTGTACACACACAATATCATTTAATAGTATTTTCAGTGTAAATTGGTCTGATGACTTTCTCTTTCCAAGGCTTTGACTTTCAGATCTGTTAACTAAGATAATAATTACATCACAAGGCTGCGAAAATTAAGTGAGATAATGCAGATGAATGTAAATAAACTCTTAAGTGCTTTACAAATATTTATTATTATCCTTTTTAGGAAGGTTCCATTTCTTCCAAAAAACATTCAAATATAAAGCCCCTAAGCCACTGCTCAGTTCTGGGCAAGTGTAGAGATCTTTGGGTTACATGTCCCTTGGCAGTGGACCCTGTATCCTCAAACACAAACCAAAGAGGCCAAGCACCAGCTATGAAAAGCCAACGTTCACAAAAATTGAACTAATGATTCTAACATAAAGACTGGAAAAGTCAATCTCTCTCTACCCCCAACCCCTTCGACAAGGCAATGATGAAGTTAAAACAATCCACCTGGGTTTGGAACCCCAGTAGATGTTTCCATGACAGCAGAAGTATTGCCAGCATCCAAGCGGGCTTTGCTCGCTGGAAACTTTCCCAGACTGCCCAGGCCCTGGAAACCTGCTCCCTCCCACAGGCCCCTCAGGCAAAGGGCATCTTAAAAGGGCTTCGGGCCCCTACTGCAACTCTGGGTTGCTTGCTCCGGAACAGAGTATCCTCGGAGAAATATACAGTTTGTTTTTTAAGATGCGTTGAATGGTGCTCCTTTCTGCTAGTGAAGGTTTTAAGTGTTTTTCCAGGATTTTTTTTTAATCCCCTATTCCTTCAAGAACTGAATTGCACTTTCAGATTTTCTATTTTCTTCTCCCAGCACTGAGTTCCTGAGAAAGTGCCAAACTACATGGTGCATTTCTGCCCAGAGAGCCCCTGTGCAGAGCTGTGCTCTCGACAGAAGGAATGCTTTTCACATCCTGCACCTCTGCAACTTGGGAGAGTACAACTTTCCCACTTAAGTTGCTTGTTCAGATCAGACGATTCACTTTCAGACACCAGGCTCTATGTTCTCCTCTATTGGACTTTCAAGAAGCCCTGTGACCACACCCTTAAAGCACTGGGCACGACCAGCTATGATGCAGAAAAAGGTGCTGATCCCGCTAGCCAGTGGAGAAACTATCACGGAGCAGGCTCCCTGACCACCATGATACTGATAGGTAGGAGGAAGATCTCAGAGGTTAAAAAAAAAAGGAGACCCTGGGTGTAAATCCAGTTTCACTGCTTCTAAGCTGTGTGACTTTGGGCCAGCTACTTAACCTCTCTGAGCCTGAGCATCCTAACCTGTAAAATGGGAATAATGATAGTACCTACTATATAACGTGATCGAGGGAAATAAAATAATGAATGTAAAACTTATTTAGAATATGTAATAAATATTAGTGCTGCTGCTATATATACCTTTGGCGTTAGGTTCCTGCGGTTGCTATAACAAATTACCACAGACTGGGAGGCTTCCAGCAATAGAAATTTAGTCTCTCGCAGTTCTGGAGGCCAGAAGTCTAAAATCAAGATGGTGTCAAGATGGTTCTCTTTGGAAGATCTGAGGGCCTCCCACAAGTCCCCACAGTTGTAACGTCACCCCCAACTTTCTGTAAGCCCATGGGAGAAGCCAACAGCTTTCACACCTTTCTCAATGCCTCTGGTTAATTCTAAAGGTCACACGGATTTGGCCATGATGGGGTTCAAGATGCACTACCCTAAAATATAGCATGTTGGCATTTGAGAAGAGTGCAGAAGCAGAAAGAACTCTGTGACCTTGTCCAGCCCTTGCCCCATGAAGCAAGCCATAAAACCTAGAAATGAATTTTCTCATCTTCCGCTGAAGTGCATCACAGACCCTCATGTGAGAGGCAGCCACCCTATACCTGGAAGAAAGGAATATCCTTATCTCTGAAGACACAGGGACACAGAGAATCTGAGCAAACAGGCCTTCCTGAGTTCCTCCTGCTTCCCCCCACCGCCCCAGTTGATTACCATTAGATCATACATTCTTTGTCCAAGCATACTTCTCTGTGACTAGCCACTTCTTCAAACAGCGTAAAAGTACACAGGTTTCCCTGCATCTTTGAGTCTTCATCTCTATCCCATGTCTCATAAAACTTATATTTAATAAATTTATATGCTTTTCTCTCGTTAATCTGTCTTTTGTTAATAAATGAGAAGAATAAAAATTTCCTTTCCAACAAGGGTCAGCTGAGACCACCACCACCCTCCCCACTCACTCCAGAGCCTGCACATGGGATCCTGCTACAGCTGACAAAAAGCTGGTGAAAGTTAAGAATTCTTACTGTCAGCTCTACCAGTTCTCTATCTGCAGTGCCCTGTAGAGAGAGGAAGTTAAAAACTTTTCCTTGGCCGCTCCTTTCCAAATGCAGATTTGCAGGAGAAGACCATTTGTTTGGCTTGTGACTCATATGTAAATTTGTTTTGGGGTACCCATCAGTTATTGATCCTTCCATCCCAGGGACAGCTGTTGTCTTCCTGTTTGTCGTTTGTGTCCTGAGAACTTGGCTTAACTTTCCACCTGTCAGGGCATGCAAATGGTTGGCATTTTAGTCCATAAAATTGACATGTGAATAGGCAAAGTTAGAAGAGCCAGGATGCCCATCAGCTTTTGATTTGCTTTTCTCTACATTTTGTGGTACCTGGAGAAAGTTTGGAAGATGCTTCTCATTCTGCGTAAGGACAGTAGAATCTTGTAACTTCACTTGAATCTTTGGTCATACAATCCCATAGAGTCTGAAATTTCCCCTGATGCACCAAGGGTTTGGAACTCAAATACTCCCATTCTCTAGCATCAATGTTAGCCATGAGTTTCTAGGCTACTGGCCTTAAAAAACAGTAAATAAATTAATATTAATAAGTAGCTATACAAAGAAAACTTAAATTGAATTAGAAAGTTAATTCTTTTATTACTTTGCCTGGAATTTCAGCTTAAGAAAAAATGGGCTTAATAAAAGGAAAATGAGGTAGAAGAGAGCTTTTGGTAAAGCTGATGGGGATGTCTGGGTATTTTCAATGGCTTTATAGGTCAATTATGTTTAATTCCATCTTGAATTTATGGATTTTTTTTTCCAAATATAGAAATGTTTTATAGTTCTTTATATTTTTCAAACTGCTTTCAATCTAAAGTTTCATTTTTGAGAGCAACCAAATGAGTGGAGATAAAGTAACCACACCAGATAAAGTAACCACACCAGATAAATTTATAAAGTAACCACACCAGATAAATTCCAGCAACTGATAAATTGGCAATAGGGAAATGATTATTTCTGGTCTTGCTGAAAACCTCACCACCTCAGGTGTGATCAGGAGCATCAGCATCCCCTGGGAGCTTGTTAAAAATGCAGAATTATTTAGGCAAACCAAAGACTTAAAAAAAAATGCTGAATTACAGCTCCTGGTCCTACTGGAATCAGAAGCTGCATTTGAACAAGAGCCTCAAGAAATTCACATCTACATCAGTTTGAGAAGCAGTTTTCTGCCTATGAACGAGGGTGACTTCATGAAATAAAATAAAATGGCTAACCAAGAGAGAGTGCTTATAAAGAATACAAACTTGATTTTTAGTTCCAGCAACATTGCAAATTGAGCTAAGAAGATCCTCTTGACAAAAAGAGATACTAAACTACAATTAAAAAAAAAAACTCAAAAGACATAAAGAGAAATTTCTAGGTATCAAAAGACCACAAAGGAACTCACAGCACATGAGCCGATGCAGCAGAATCCCAGGGGATATCAGACGTGGTTATAGGTCCTAACAGCAAGGACTAGAATCATGAAATCTCTATGAAAAATCAGAGATGAGGCCTTGGATGCACCGGAAGTGTGATGGCAGAGTTTACACTCCTACATAAGCCCTGCCTCCTCTGTGAAGAGGGAACAGGAGAATTCCCTAAGGGGACCTAGGGTAGAAGTAAAGAAGCCTCAGGTCAGGCCGGGAGTGGTGGCTTACGCCTGTAATCCTAGCACTCTGGGAGGCCCGAGGCAGGGGAGTCAGGAGTTCAAAACCAGCCTGAGCAAGAACGAGACCCCGTCTCTACTGTAAATAGAAAGAAATTAATTGGCCAACTAATATATATAGAACAAATTAACCGGGCATGGTGGCACATGCCTGTAGTCCCAGCTACTCGGGAAGCTGAGGCAGGAGGATTGCTTGAGCCCAGGAGTTTGAGGTTGCTGTGAGCTAGGCTGACGCCATGGCACTCACTCTAGCCTGGGCAACAAAGCAAAACTCTGTCTCAAAAAAAAAAAAAAGATGCCTCAGGTCTAGTAGGCCCCCAAGCCCCAGTCTGTGCCACACGTAGCTATAGACTCCAAATAAATAATATCCACATGGTGTTGGAATCCTAAACTGATAAATTACTGTGAAATTTCATCACTGGACAAGTGAAACCCTTGGGACACCCAGCCATGGCAACTATAAAGCCTCTCTGTGGAGATATTCCCACAAATTAAGGCACATATGATGCACACAGACCAGAAATAATCCCAGCTGAGAATGAGCCCACAGGCAAAAATTAAAGCAACATAAGAATTCATTATAAGGGGCATTATCAGGCACTACTATCTGGATTAGCATGCCCCAGAACTGAGATAATAGAACTATTCCAGAGAGACTATAGTTTAATTTTAGCCTCAAAGCAATTTACTAGCAGGGCAATTTATCGGTAAGAAAGTTGAGGCTAACAGGTAACTTAACAGACGAGGAAACTTGTGTTCAGAGAGCCTACGTGCTAATAAGGATTGAGAACTCAAATCTAGCACCAGTACCTTTTCTACCACATCACATTACCTAGTTTTAACAAATCTATGACTCATTCATACCTGCTACCTGATCAATTCTTTGACTCATGTAAAACAAAAGAGAAGTGGTTCTTAGACACAGAAAATTCTTATCCAGTATTATTTGGTCTCCCATCGGTCCTATTTCATGTACACACGAAAAGGAAGCAAGTAGGTAGGTAGGGATCTTTGTACGTCCAAGAATTGTTGAGAGAAAAAGGAAGCGATAAGGTGAGAATTTGTAAGCAGTTGAACAAAACTGGAGGTAATGGGTAAATAGCCATCTGAATGTCCAGGATGTTCGAAAGACAAGAATTTATACCTGGGGAGCTATCTTTAGTTTTCCAAGGCAGGATGTCAAGTAATCACTGCAACATGAGCCAAGGTGAGCCCTTGCTTTTCAGCAGCTCTAACCCACAAACTTGCACACAGGGTGCTGAGGAGGTGTGGTATAGTTCAGGCATTGCCGCCAAGCTGTAATTTCTCATTCCTTACCCCTTCACTAAATTATGATTTAAATTCCATCATTCAAAGCCGCCTGATCTTGGGCCAGATGCATATATCACAAAAAGGCATTAAAATCTGACCTTTTATATCCCCAATAAGAAATGTCATGAGTCCATCACAGAATCATAACTCCCTCTCGAATTAGAGCTAAGAAAGATTTGAACTTCAAAGGGAAACTCTTCCATTACAGGCAAATCTGAGGATTTTCTCAATAACCTCTTAAAATTCTGAATTCTAAAAAAAAAAAAAGAAAGAAATTTTGTAGACACTTGTATTTTGGAGCAAAAGCAACAATAAGTAAGTAGCAATCTGTCAAGGATGCTACAAACAAAAAGTGAAAAGGGGGCACATTGATGCATCTCTTTGAAGTCAATCCGAAGATTACTGGCAACTTGCAAATCAGTAACATTTCAGCAGAGGCCCTAAAACCCAAAACCATTATCCACTGGCTCTTCTGCTAGCTAAGATTTACAACTAGTGGGTTCATCAGTGTAGATACCACAGAGAATGCAAAGAGTACTATGGGGATTGGTGACTTCAGAGCTTGCTCTTGGAATATTTATCATTTTGGCCCAGTAAATAGCTAAACCTTTGCCAGTGAGCAGAGAGCCTCAGTCTTGGTACTTTCAAAAGGTTTCCATTCCATAGCACACTGTGGCGCATCCAGCTTCCCTTGGACGACCATCTCTGCCTGGGAGAGTGCAAAGGAGGTATTTTAAACCATTGTAAAGATGATTTGTTTAATTGAGAAAGAAAAAAAATGTAATAGGAAGAGAAGAAATTGCAACAGAGAGCAACCGGAGAGGGAGGTTCAGGAGCAATGGCAGCTCTGCTCTGTCACAGTGGAGGGAGGATGGCTGTGGGACAGTTCCAAGTGAGGAACATAGACTCAGGCACCCCCACCTCCATCCACACAAAAGCAGAGTTGGTGTCTAAGGGAAGGCCGTGCCAAAGCAGGCTGGCCTTCTCAACATCCATCTGTGTCTTCATTCATTTAACATTTATTGAGCTCCAACCACGTATGCATGTATGTATGCCTCTGACATATGTGAAATACTTGAGCTGGGCCATAAACAACAGGTAAGATCTGGACCCCCAGACACTATTGAGAAATACAGTAAGTCATCAGGTTACATGTGCTTCTCGGCCTTCCTGCATCTGTGAATCGCCTGGGGAGAATTTTGAACTACCAATGCTGGGGCCCCACCCTCAGATATTTTGATTTAATGACTCTGGGATGAGACTCAGGCATGAGTGGCTTTACTTTTTTGAGGACTCCCCAGGTGATTTTGACGTGCAGCCAGCACTGAGGATCCTGAGCTAGAACAGAGCGACATGGAACCGGTACTTACCTTTGGAAGTAAATATGTTCCTGCCAAAGCTTTCCCAACTGCCAGCGTGTCGTAACTCATGAACTGACAATTTCCCTACAGGTAAGATGTAGGAAGAGAGACACTAATAAAATATTGACTTCAACATAGAGTCCTTGGGAATTCCATTTATCAGAAGACGAGGCAGTAACATAAGAACTTTACGTACACTGTTTGTGCTCTGACCGACTCCTGCCAGAACAGCTCCTACTTAGAGGAGCTGAGTGAGGAACTGGCCATGTGGAGTGACTAGGGGACAAGCTCACAGAGTATGCATATGCTGCCAATTGCTTGCACTGGGCAACAGGGAGTCTTAAGCGTGAGGCTTGGGACCATGTCTGAAATGGATTCTCATGGCTTTAGAGTGGCCTCCTACTATAAATGGGGTAACTTGTGTTCAGTTATCTATTGCTACATAATAATCCACCCCAAAATGCAGGGACTTAAAAAAGTGCACTGTTCTGAGTTCTGAGAGTTGCCTAGTTCCCCTGGCTGGTTCTCCCTTGGTTCTCTGTGGCCGGATAGTGGCTAGAGTCATTTGAAGGAGTCAATTCAGTCATTTGACTGAATTGGACATCCATGATAACACACTCACATGGCTGGTTAACACCGGCTATTAGCTGGTAGCTCAGCTAGGACTGTCCTCTGTAGCACCTAGCATGAAGCCTCCCTATGTGGCTGGGTTCCAAGAGACAGGAAGTAGATGCTACCAGTCTCTGAAAGACTGGGCCCAACAAATGGCAAATGCTACCTCCACCACATTCTACTGAGCAAAGCAGTCACAGAGCCTGCTCAGATTCAAAAAGAGGGGACAGAGACCCCATGGCTCCAGGAAGAAATGTCAAAAAATTTACAGCCACCTTTAAATTCTCCACAATTTGCAAGCAGATTAGCCCTTCTTATTCTCAACACCATATATTTGAGCTTTAAATATATATTTTTTCATGGTTCTCTGATAGCAAGTCCCACAGCAAATATAAAAGAGTAATAACTATACTATTCCTCACTCCAGACACCTCGCCTATACGTTTGAGTTGTTTTATTCCAGCAGTCAGGATGAGCTTGCACTAAACATCTCCTCACTCTGTTCAGTCTCCTAGGTGACCAAAAGCATACATCGGCAAAGACAGGTGACCAGGACAAGAAACAGTGGACCAGGGCACAGGTCAGGGCCACACACAAGGGTCCAACACATAGCCTGGGCCTTATAACCACTCTAAAATTTTTCCACAAACTCTGACTGTTGGAATTCTGCCAACGTCAGCCCCACAGTCCATAATGATCCAGTGCCCAACAGTTTCTGCATCGCTAAATGTTTGTGGGGCTCAGAAATCAATATCTAATCACACTTAGCCAGAGCCCAATATTCTGTGCACTCAGCAGTGTACGTTTTTGGTTGCTGGGTATATAAAAGTTAACATGAGAAGCAGAACATTTGCTGGAATGAGCTGCATTAAAAATATTACCACTATGGTACAAATCACTGTTAATGACATTTATCGAGTGCTCGCTTTGCAAGGGCCCCCCTCTACCAGGAGTTTTAAGATGATACAAAGGAAATAGAAGACACTTTTTTTGACCTCAGAAGCTAATGTTACTTTTTCCCCCCTCAGCCCTTCACTAGGAACGTAACAGCTAGATTACTTTTCAAAATCTCCTTGTCAGCTTTAAAATTCTGTTCAGAGTAATGGGAATATCAGCTACACCTGGCTTCCTGGTGGGCACTTGCTAATCTTTTCAGTGAGGAGCATATTGGAAGACCACATGGGATTTCTCAAAGCTGTTATGAGGCCCCAAATGTGACCAAAAGTCCCTACTGTTCCTTGTCTATCTCTAAACTGTTCAATCCACGTCGACTTCCTAGCCGAATCCCTGATAAAACGTCCAGTGGCAAGAGTAACATCCATTCCCTTTTCCATAGGCTGTCATCTAAGAAATATTTCATAACAATTCCTAGATGAGAGCTTCTCAAACATCAAAGTGCATAGAATCACCTGGAGATCTTGTTAAACTGCAGATTCCTATTTAGCAGGTCTCAGTTGAAGTCTGAGATTATGCATTTCTAACAAACTCCAGGTAGTCCTGCTGCAGCAGGTCCTCGGACCACACTTTGAGTAGCAAAGATAGAGGTTGCTGTGGAGAGGGTTTTTCCTGTTCCAGGCAGTGTTCAAAGGAAGAAATGCAAAACAAAGGTCCCAAGTCCGCTGCCTGCACCCCTCTCCCCCTCACTCAGGCACTAGAGAATATGTGCCAATCAAGCCTCAAGAAAAGCTTTGGGAACCTCAGAACTCTCCACATTGGATATGCAAACTTAATCCAACCGTGATGTCGGGTTTAAAACATCAGCCCAGTTTATGAATGTTGACAAATATAATCGAAAACACAAACTGAATTTGAAAGTTTCGAATCTGCTCTTATAGCCATGAATATCAAAGAATCATATCATGTTGTCTTTTTTGATACCAAAAAAAGGAGGTGTATGTTTGCTTTCCTTCTAGGTCTTGCAAAATTGTTTCTTGACTGGAAGTATTAAGACAGAAAGTTAGAACTAAACTTTTCTCAGTTAGCTACATATTAGAAGCAAAGGCACTATGGTTTCTTAATATGTTATGGTTTGAATTATCTATTTAACTCCTCAAATTATGGTAACATCTTACATTGTTGTACTTTTTTCCTAGTCTTTTATTAATATATTTTTTGTCCACTTATCATTAGGGGCCATTCTGTCCTTAAGGTCTATAAAATTGGCTTAACCTCCCATTCCTTACTCTGTGGAATGCCTGCCCAAGATTTCTTTGTGCTCGTGGGGAGACTTAAGTTCTTACAGTCATTTCCATTTCAAGTTTTCTCCTGCCTTTACTAAATTTTTGTTCTGTTTTTCACTTTTTAGCTGTTTTTTTCTCCTAGATTCTCCTCAACCTAGCCCCACTCCCACCTTCATTTCAAGCAAGGTGAGTATAAAACAAGGGTTTTTTGTTTGGTTGCTTTTTTTGACACAGGGTCTTGCACTGTTGCCTGGGCTAGAGTGCAATGGTGCAATCACATAGCTCACTGCAACTGCAAACTCCTGGGCTCGAGTGATCCTACTGCCCTCACCCTCCTGAGTAGCTGGGCCTTCAGGCACACATCACCACACCTACCGTGTTTCCCCGAAAATAAGACAGGGTCTTATGTTTATTTTTCCTCAAGAAGACACCCTAGGGCTTTTCGGGGGATGTGTTATTTTTTTTAAGTATGGTACAACAATCTACATTTATTCAAATATAGTTAAGTCGTCTTCTTCTGGAACATCATCGGAAATCTCCAAACTCTGAATTCCATCCTGAATTTCTTGAGACTCTATTTCCTTTAGAACCATTGGCCCCAATCTCTCATGTGGAGCAATAGAGCTCTCACGGGGCAGATGAGAAGGGCTGCTCATCTTCTTTACCTCTCTGTGACGAAATGCATGGGTTGTGCAGATACGCTGCGTAGCCACGCCCATCACTAGGTCTTATTTTTGGGGTAGGGCTTATATTACACAAATGCTTAGAAATCTTGCTAGGGCTTATTTTATGGGTAGGTCTTATTTTCGGGAAAACACAGCAGCTAATATATTTTAACTTTGTGTAGAGGCAGGGTCTTGCAATGCTGCTCAGGCTGCACTCTTGTGTTTCGAAAAACGTTTCCTGAAGGTCATAGTAGAGACATACAGCTGTACTACAAGTAAACAAATAAATTTGAGTCACATATTCCACATCACTAGTCCTGAAAATTCCATCAGGCTCCTCCTTCTGGACCTCTCCCCCTCCCTCTCACCTCCCTCCTTATACCACGTCCCTCCCTGACTGCCTACAAAGGGCTTAGGGCTTACAGCTTACACAGAGCAATTTGGTTCTCTTCGTTCTCTATTCCCAAATCACGTTTGCATTTCAGAAACCCATCAATATGCTCTCCTGTACAGAAGAGCCACTGACAGATTGCTAGCTTTTCTTTAAGAGGATCTACTTTCTTGGAGGCACATGTAACTTGAAATCACGTTTTTTTGTTTCATTAATAAACATGATCTTGCTTGACTGAGTAACTCCGAGGTAGGAAAAGCAAGCATCAGTATGGTCATATTACAGACAAGGAAACTAAAACCCAGAAAAATCATGTAACTTGTCACCAAGTTGGGGGCAGAGCCAGGAATGAAACTCAGGCTTCCTACTATCTGATCTATTGTCCACTGAATCATTTCCCTCCTGGATGAGCCCAAATATAGCTTTTTACAGAATCAAAGGAGTCATCAATTTTCTGGGGCCCAAATTGCTTAAATCCAAATTATGTTACTTAATATAAGCTACTTAATGATTTCTTAAAAGGCTTTTTATTTGCAGTGATAATTGGCAACTCTATATACATTTGTTTCTACATGGGGGCCACGCCCAAATTTTTAGATCAGGGCTTTGAAATGCAGTCCATGAGACAGGGAACAAGAAAAATGACTAATTTTTGTTACCTACTGCTTTTCACAATTTTAAGAAAGTCACTATTAGGAAGTGTCTTGAAAGGTACTGCAAATTAATAAACAAAAATTTTAGGCACCACCAGAGCAATGTAAAACCATTAAATCATACTTTAGAATTATTAACTCACTCAGCACTCAAACCTTCTGAGCTACTCAAGAATTACAAAGATTTAAGAATCCTACATTACAGTATAGTCTAGGGCTGGTTAGCACAGGTTTAGGCAACATGCTGATAAGCTAAGTCCAGTCTTCAGGTGCTAATTTGTTTATTCTCATTCTGCAGCTGCCATAACCCAAAATTCACATACTAGGTTCTACAGTTAAAAAGGAGGGACGTCTATGTGAGAATATAAGAGTACTTAGTACAAGGACTCCACAGTGTTTAGTAAACTCACCCAAAATACACACTGGTCAGTTGTATATATTGACATGGAGATCAGTGGAGACACACCCTCACAATTTTGGAAATTACATTCTGCAACTTTGCCATTTTTTTCTCTAAATAAATTCATACAGAGAAAGAGAAAAGCAGCCCTTGACATCCCAGGAGATAAACTGGTATGATTTGCTGGGCCTTGGCATTCTGCTGTTCATAAACAATTGCACAGAAGATCAAGATCAGACAAGACCATTCTGTGACCATGTTGGAACAAGATAACAACATGGACACTCAGTAATTATATCTAAACACAGACAAAAAACAAGCCACAAAATACCCAAAATCCCCTTTCCCCAGCTAATATGAGTGAGTGACTGCTGCTTCTTTCCCAGTCATGGCTCTAGCTTTGCTGCTCTCCCTACAGATTAGATTTATTGAGACATCCAACCACAGAATTGGTCCTGTTTTCAGATAACACCCAATCCGGAGTGAACCCCCAATCATTGGATCCTCCCCAATTTACCCAACTAAAGCTCAATCCTATAGATCCTTTCTAATACCCACTTACTGAAATAGTCCATGGGTCGCCATGGTGGGCATTGTCCCTTGCTGGGATGAGTAATAAACACAATTTGTACAAATACAGGTGTGGTCCTTCATTAGAGAGCGTTGATGAGAAAGAGAGATTTGGAGTGAAGGTCAAAAAAGTAGGACCATGAAGGTCTTGCCTTTAGGGTACAAATAATAGTTTGGCACACCTGGTGTTTTATTGAGGATTCTCCAGAGAAACAGAACCAATAGGATATACAGTCAAATACGTGAAGAGGGATTTATTAGGGGAATTGGCTGACCTGGATTACGGGAGCTAACAAGTCCCACGATAGGCCATCTGAAAGCTAGAGGGTCAGGTAAACCAGTAGCATGGCTCGGGCCAAGTCTGAAAGCCTCAGAACCAGAGAAGTCAATGGAGAGAGAGAGACTGAGAGAGAGAGAGAATGAATCATTCTAGTCAAAAGCAAAACCATCTTGGCTTACCTTTCAGCAGAAGAGAGACAGGGTCAAGTGCCTACTGAGCATTGGAAATAATTAATGCTTTACCAGCTATCTGAGTATCCCTCAATACAGTCAGATTAGCACCCCAAGATCAACTATCACAGCTGGAAAGGTGGTCATGGAGCCATTTTCTTCCAGGTTGCCATTTTGCTACAGCATGAAAACTTCCCTGCTACCATGATACAATCTATATGAGTCTATGTGAACATTGGCTATGCAGTTGGAATCTGTCTTCACCTCTCAAAAAGTAGATTTTCCCTTCAGTCCAAATTAGATTTCTTCATATAAGCACCTTACATGCTATGATGTATCTTTATACTCAAAGACTTCTACATTTTTCATTTTGAATACAAAATAATGACATCCAGACCCTCATTTGAAGATTTCTGGCACACTAGAGCACAACCTGTTCTTGGCTTCTTCCCCCAAATCAATTAAGCATTTAAATTGTTTCTCATCTAAATTAAATTTGCCTTTATTTTTTTCTTAACCTTTCTCTTTCCCACTGCCATCGGCCATATCTCAGTAAACAATTGTTTGATATGCAAAGAAAACATGATGTAGTTGTAGGGGTGTGGAAATGATGGCACTGGTGAAGAAGAACTGTGACCTGATGCTAGACCTGAAACTCACCTTTGTAAGGTGACCTTGAACAGGCCACCTTACCTCTTTGGACTTTGGGTTCTTCCTCCAAGTGAGGAGATAAAGTCCCTAAACTTATGGTGACAGGAAAAAGTGTCATCATACCTCTTTTGCCCACTTTCACTGTCTCATGTCTCAGAAGAAAAGGACCCGCTCCTTCATTCAAAGATGTTCCCTTCCATTTGAGACCTCAAGTTCCCTGGCTTCCATCAGATGTTGTTCTTTCTCTTAAATTTTTAATCCCCTTTTTTCCCATTAACTTCTTCCCTTTTTCTACCAAAAGCCCAACCCCCAATTCACTCTCAAGAACCACTAACGATTGACTATTATGGCTTTTTTTCTCCACGATTCACTTAGTAGCTTGGCCACTGATCCCATACTCCTTCCTTTGCGGTGGATCCATTTGAAACCACCCAATTTTCAATTGATTGGGAAAATAGGAATCAGAGATTCTGATGGCTCAACCAGACTCAAGGAAACATTTCATTTTCAGAGGGGCATGTGTTTGAAATGAATTGTTAACATAGCAGCATTATTAGGTATAGTAATCAATATATAATTATATTTAAATACTTTTCAAAACAGACTATATTCCTATTTTTCCATGAAATTAATCAGATGCTTTAATGGAAATCTTTTTGGAACATGTGATTTGCATGAATGCAATTTTTAAAATTTA
This sequence comes from Mirza zaza, assembly GCA_008750895.1. NCBI lineage: Eukaryota > Metazoa > Chordata > Mammalia > Primates > Cheirogaleidae > Mirza > Mirza zaza. The sequence continues at coordinate 112,201 of VSMD01050690.1, forward strand.
ATTGGCATTTAATCAAGTGGGTTCAATTTTTTTCAACGAACTGCCAATTGGTTTATGGCCATATTTGTGGTTGATTTTATTAGTCTAGAAAACTATGAGAAGTGAGCTTTTCCCTAAAAGGGGCTGCCAGACTACACTGAAAAGTCCTGTGCTGGTGAAAGGTGACAGAAAATCAGCTTTTGCAGTTTCCTTTGAGATAGAAAGTAGTGCGTTTTTTATTACCTTTGCTCCAAAATAGCAGGTAGGCTCTGCATGGTTTTCCTAGTACCACATACAAGATAATCTTTTTCACCTTCCTTCATGCATTCCAAAAACATTTATTGTGCAACTTACTGTATGCCAGCAACTGTTCTGGGTCAGACATTCTCAAACTATGGACCCCATACCAGCAGAATTCATTAGAAATACACATTTTCAACCCTCACCCACTCCTGCTGTACCAGAACATCTGGGAGTAGGCCCATCAATCTGGGTTTCAACAAGCCCTCCAAGTGATTCTGATGCAGGCTACAGTTTGAGAATCAGTGTTCTAGGGTTTGAGCTACAAAGGTAAGTACACATGCCCTGGTCTCAAAAGGTTCTTGGGGTCAGTGGAAAGGACAAGTAAATACATCATTACAACACAATGACCTACGTCCAGACTGAGAAGAACCTTGAGGAAAGGCAAAGTGAGCTGACCAATAGCATTTAAGAAAAGGCCGGCTGATCTAAAGCATGGCATTGTGAAGAACCTTGAAGAAGCAAAAGCTCTCTAACCACATGCGGGACCTCAGGCAGCCTCACCTCTCTGGATCCCTGTGTGCTCATCAAAGGAACGATGACCATATCAAAAGTGCTGAACCAGGATATAGTTCAAATAAAAAATCTCTAAAGCTCCTTCCACGTTCTATGACTCTCTACTCCACTCCCAAGGAGACTACAACCAAACCTGAAAGGGTAAATGGAAAGGCTGTTGTGGTTCATTTTCTTCAGGGAAAGCCAGTAACGAATCTTCCGTATGGATGGAAGATGAGAGCTAGGAGTGCCTTTTACCGGCCCCCTTTTAATACTAACAACTTCTGATTGCATAAAAATGCAGCAACCTTCCCCATCTTTCTGTGGCAATGGGAAAAGGGACCTGAAGACCTTTCTATAGTGTTTCTTCTCCATGCAGACCTCTGATGGGACACTCCATGCAGAAATAAATATTTTATTCCTTAATAATAGCTACTGTCTGAATCATGTCTTTCCATCTGGAAAGGTACTCATTCGTGTTATCTTTTTTATGCTTATCAACAGTCCTATGGCCAAAATGTCTATTTCTTACTAATAAAAAAAATTTAAACCCTGGAGTGGTATTAAGGGTTGAGTAGTACACCCCACCCCACCACAAACTCACATGATAGAGTCTTAACTCCCAGTGCCTGAGAATGTGACCTTATTTGGAAATAGAGTGGTTGCAAATATAATTAGTGAAGATGAGGTCAGACTGGAGTAGGGTAGGCCCCTAGTCCAATATGACTAGTGCCCTTATAAAAAGAAAGGATTTGAACCCAGACATGCACACAGGGGGAATGCTATGTGAAGACAACAGCAGGGGTTGGGCACGGTGGCTCACGCCTGTAATCCTAGCACTCTGGGAGGCCAAGGCAGGCGGATTGCTCAAGGTCAGGAGTTTGAAACCAGCCTGAGCAAGGGCAAGACCCTGTCTCTACTATAAATAGAAAGAAATTAATTGGCCAATAGAAAAAATTAGCCGGGCATGGTGGCACATGCCTGTAGTCCCAGCTACTCGGGAGACTGAGGCAGAAGGATTGCTTGAGCCCAGGAGTTTGAGGTTGCTGTGAGCTAGGCTGATGCCACGGCACTCACTCTAGCCTGGTAGCCCGGGCAACATAGTGAGACTCTGTCTCAAAAAAAAAAAAAAAAAAAATAGAGAAGACATAGAGAAGAGTCAGTGCCCCCCAAATCTGCCACAGATCAGATGAAGCTTCAGCATTTCACAGACTCCCTGTCATTAGCAGTGGTGCCCAAGGTCATAACCAAAGGAAAGGGCAGAAGAAGCTGGCAGATTGGGGTAATTGGAGGACCCAGAAATACCCCAGAAGGATGGTATTTGAGGAGAAGGAAAGAGGGAAAGCTGAGGCTGCTACTTGTCTGGGAAGGCATGTGAAAGCCGCTTACCTTGTGGGACTCCCAGGAACACATTTGGGGGCCATTACATAGCAGGAGGCACAATTCCCCATCAACGAGAAGAGTAAAAGTCACTGAAACAAGCAGTTTAATCTGATCAACATTTTCATTAAGAAAATGACCCATAACTTTTGAGATCTCTGCTGGGATTGCTCGGTTCATCTTGGGAAAAGCAGTATGCTCTCACTTCCCATATCATTAAGGTTAGAGTTGTTAACCGGAATCATTTTGTGTCTGGAGAGCACAGCAGTTTGGCAGGATTGCACAGAGGATGGGAGGAAATGGGTTCTGAAAACATTAACAATTTCAGTCAGCTATTTTGACCACCAGTCAAGTATAGCTTATACAAGTCTTTCAAGATGAAAAATGGGAAGTAAAATGAGGAAAGGAAGAAGGAAAAAAATAAAACAAAATTGTGATGTGAAAATGTTGAATCAATCACTTCCAATTTTCTGTGCACCCTAAATAAAATGTATGTTTCATTGTAAGAGGGGACCTTGTTTAATAAGGCAAGATCTTGTTCCTTTTACTGAGTCTGCTAGAGCAGGGCCATGCGAAGGAGAACTAGGAACAGACAAAGATTATTATTAACTGTCAATGAAAATAAACTCTCTCTCTGTCTCTCTCTCTCTCTCTCTCTCTCTATATATATATATATACGCACATGTATATGTATATGTATATGTATATGTATATGTATATGTATATTCAGGCCCCCCAAAATCAGTTTGTGATCAGAGAGTCCCATGGAGAATTTAAGAATATTAGCTACAACAGACACAAGTAGAATGGAGATACTGGTGGTTTCAAAGAAGATAGTGTCCACAGATATTATTAAAAGTATAACATTTCAGGGTGTATATTAATTACATAGTTTTTAAAAAATGGTTGAAATTACATAATTATAGTTATGTAATAAATATAACTGACTTAGAAATAAGTATCATAGAGATTTTCATAACCCAGAATTGACAATTGTTAATAACTGTCAATCTGGGTGGTAGAAATATCTATGTTAGTTATGTTATTCTTTGTCCTTTTCTATGTTTCTAAAAATATCTCAAGAAATTTTTATTAAAACCTCTTAAGCTCCTTTCCAACAACCATCCTGACTTATGATCTGATACTTTCTGGCCTTGTGAGTTTGGGCAAATGTTTTACTCTTTCTGAATTGTTTCTTCATCCACAAAGTGAAGTTCATAATCGTATAGTTATTATTAGTATTAGAGGTTATGAGTATAAAGAGTTGATGGTAAATAGTAAACATCCCCAGAATTGTGATGACTATTATTCCTGAATCACCTCTCTAATGTTCCCAGTGTCTAATCATCCAGCCCAGCCATGAATACGTTGGACTCTGACAAGGTGATCCCACCTCCTAGGCCAGACTGTTACATTTTTTAATTCCTCATTGCTATATCGGCCAGTAAATGATCTCCCTGTAACTGTCACTGATAGTCCTTTTTGGAGCTACAAACTGTTTCTACTCAACATTCTTCTAGCACTTAAATTCAGCTAAGAATCTTCCACTGCCCTACACTTCCTCCCATTTCCAAAGCTTCTCTTTTCCAGGTTAAAATGTCTCAATCTCTTCATCATCCTAGACAATACTTAATTTTGAGTTCCTGTACCTTGATGGTGAGTTTCCTCCAGGCACATTTTCACTGACCCTTATCTCTCTTTAAACTGCAATGCCTGGAACTCAGAGTGCAGCCGAGCTCTCCTCTCCCTCCCATATCTTTACTCTAGATCATGGATGGGCAAATATTTTTTTGGAAAAGCAGATAGTAAATCTCTTCAGCTTTACCCCCCACACAATCTCTGTTTAATTCCTCAACTTTGGCACTGTAGTGCAAAAGCAGCCGTAGGCAGTACAGTGAAGAATGGGCATGACTACGCTTTCAACAGAATGATTTTTTACTAAAACAGAGGGTAGGCCATATTTAACCAACAGCTCATAATTTGCTGATATCTGTTTTCAGTGATATTCTCCCATTAAAGAAGGATTCCCATTGACCTTTTGCAATGGCTTCGTCACACATGTGTCTTTGTCATACTTGCCACTGGGCTATGTCTTAAACAAGATGGCATTAATTCAAATGTCTGTCTAGTTGCAAAGAAGGATATAGATACAAGAACAGAGCTCAGCCAACCTCGCTCTTGGTACACGTAGCAGGCAGGAGTATGTTGTAACTGCAGAGCAAATCCTTATTGCTAGTTTCTGCACAGACACAGTGGCAACCAGCCTGCATGTACCCATCCAGGCTCCACTATAACTCAGCTTAGCAGGGAGAGAAGTTAATGAAGGTTTTCTACAGATAAGCACAGGTCCCAAGTGGAGAACTTTGCCTTCATCACTTACACATCATCTTGATAGATTCAGCTCACTTCTCCAAACTCTTGGATAGTTTCTAGATAATCATTTTATTATCCAGTGTGTGGAGCCACATCTGTTCTTTCCTTTGTTTATAAATTATTTTCTCCATTATTCATAAGATATTTGCATCATTCAGGTATTTACAAGGTAGCAATTAATTAGCTGCTAATGAGGCACCAATAAGCCATCCAATTCCTGTCAACCATAGTTCATAATTCAATCCAATATTTTTTTGTTTACTCAGACTCAGGAATGCCCTTAATTAAGATTTGTTGTAATTTCCTATCTTAACAATTCAGCTTCTATAGCGTCATCACCCTATTTCCAACATATAAGTGAAAAGAACACTGACGTGTAAGTCTGCAAATAGTAGTCCCATTTCCATTATCTTTTAATTTGAGAACTTAAGCTAATTAAGTTCTCTTTGCCACCATCTCTTTATGCATAGAATAGAGGAAATAATACTTCCCCTGCCTACCTCACAAGGTTAATTTAATTGTCAAGCATGGACATGGATTTGAAGGTTATTTTCTCTATTATGTAATATGTTTATTATATAGAAAGATATTTACAACATATTGCTGGCAGAAAAAGTAGGTAACAAACCAGTATCACTATATAATATTAATTTTTCTGGAAAGAGCCACACCAAAATGTTAACAGTGGTCATCTCTATGTAGCAGAATTTTGACTAAAATTTATCTTCTCATTTCTGCTTATTTGTAATTTCTATGTCTTCTACAACAAACAAGTACTACTTACATAGTAATAAAAGGTCAAGTTTTAAAATAATTGCTTATTGAATTATAAAATAACACATGTTAATTCCATAATCTTTGAACAATACAGAAGAGTATAAAAATCACATATATTAATATGCACGTGCTGGTGTTATTACAACTCATAAAGTTTTGCAGTAAACCATCTTTGAGTTCTTACATTCCATGGTTCTGGGTACTCCATGAATTATCCTAAAAGCAGATGAATAACTGTATGTATTGGTCAACATTTTTAGTATGTAAATATCCATGGCAATTTAAATTTCTTATTTAAATTGCCATCCCCAATATAATTACAGGTGAATTATAGGAGCTATTTTGGTTGGCACTGTTAAAATTTCCATTGTGACACTCTTAAGATGAATAACAAATAAAGAGGTTTGTTTTGGGGAGGACCTAGATTTTAAATAATCTGCAATGAATAAATTTAAATATGTAAAGAATATATTGAAAAACCAGAGTAAACAAGAATTTAATTCCCTTAGAAGGAAGTAAGTTAAGGGGTGAACTTTAGAAAGGTCAGATCTTACATTCTGTTCTGCAATTCTTTCAAATGCCTTTTAAAGTCTAGCTGTTCCATCAGGGTCAAAGTCACAAAGTCTAGCTATTCCATCAGAGTCACTCTAAATCAGCTCCTAAAAATTAAATATGGATAGAAACACTAAGGCTAATGTAGAATAATAGGAGGTTACATATGGTACAAACAAATTTCCTCTCCCTCTTGTATTACTACCAAATGGGAAACAGAATGAAATTTGTGATTGACTTTTTTATACAGCAAGTGCATTTTTCATTCTGCCTAAACCTAAAGCCACATATAAAAAGCCCCTGGATGGCAGAATTACATCATGATCATAAACACAGATAGAATCTCATCATTTTTTTTTCTTTAATTCTTTTCAGAATTAAATGCAGTGGCTAAAGCTGTTAACTAAAAATAAATTCATGGGGAGAAAATATTTGCAAATTATATATCTGATAACAAACTCGCATGTGTCTAGGATGTATAAAGAACTCTTACGACTCAATAATAAAAAGACTGCCCAATTTTCACATGGGCAAAGGATCTGAATACACATTTCTCTAAAGAATATATACAAATGGCCAGTAAGCACACGAAAAGATGCTCAATATGATTGCCCATCAGAGAAATAGAAATCAAAACCATAATAAGATGCTATTTCCCCATCCACCAGGATGGCTATAATCAATAGCACAGAAAATGAGGCATTGACAAGGAGGTGGAGAAATTAGAATCCCCATATTCTGCTGGTCAGAATGTATAAAATGGTGCGGCCACTTTGGAAAACAGCCTGGCAGTGCTTCAAAGGTTAAACAGAGGAAACATATGACCCAGCAATTCTACTCCTAGGTATTTACCCAAGAGAAATAAAAACATTCATCCACACAAAAATTTGTACACAATGTTCAATAGCAGCATTATTCATAGTAGCCAAAAAGTGTAAACAAGTCCATCAAGTGATGAATGGATAAATAAAATGTATAGCCCTACAATGGAATATTACTTAGTCGTAAAAAATGAATGACATAATGATATATGCTACAAATGGGTGACCTTTAGAAACATTATGTTAAGGGAAAGAAGCCAATCACAGAAGAACACATATCATATGATCCTATTTATATAAAATACCCAGAATAAGCAGATCTATAGGAAATTAATTAGTGATTGCCTAGGGTTGGGGACAGAGATGGCTGGGTAGAAATAGGGGTGACTGCTGAGGGTACATATTTCTTTTTGGAGCAATAACAATGTTCTAAAATTGATTATAGTAATGGTTACACAACTCTGACAATACTAAAAAATATAGGTAAATTCTATAGTATATGAATTATATCTCAATACAGCTAGCACAAAAATGATGGGTAGGTAGATATATGTATAGCAGATAGACTGATCAACCCAGAGCAGAGTGCCAGCATGCAGAGCTGATTGGGTCTCAGAATTGGATTAATGAGGATGGCTAAGCCACTCCTAGGGAATGGTATCTTTCTCTTCTTCTACCCTCAGAAATCACACAATCTATGAAAAACAACTTGCTCAAAATTTCTTCCACAACTCAACTCCTGATGCCTTCACTAAAGTTGTTTCTTTAAAAAAAACAGGCATAGAAGTAACGATGATATCATACATTTATTGAGTACTTATTAAGAGGCAAATACTGTACAGAAATTTTCTAACCTCTTTATTCCTAATCTCTATATTCAAAAGTTTCACCCCACTTACCAGCTATGGAGTCTTCAGGGCCCATTCATTTAGAAGCTCATATCCTCTTGATCCCATTCCAGTCTAAGGGATTTTAGATAACCCCACCCCTTGACCCCATGGAAATACAGACCCCTTTTTGAGAAAGGAAAATGTCATTTAGATATAAAATTAAATATTTTGCTTATTCAGACACTGTGCTGTAAATCCATCATCTATGTTTACGAGGAAATCATATTTATGATTTAGGAACATAAATGAAGACTAAATTTCGTTGTTGTTGTTGTTTAAAGAGATAGAGTCTCACTTTGTCACCCAACCTAGAGTACAGTGACATGATCATAGCTCACTCTAACCTGGAACTCACTGTAACCTCGAATTCCCGAGCTCAAGCAATCCTCCTGCCTCAGCCTCCTGAGTAGCTGGGACTACAGGTATACGCCACCATGCTCAGCTAATTTTTTTAATTTTTTGTAGAGACAGGGTCTTACTATGTTGCCCGGGCTGGTCTCAAATTCCTGGGCTCAAGTGATCCTCCTGTCTCAGCCTCCCAAAGTGCTATAAGCCACCTCGACCACCCACCAAGTAACATTAATTTGAATACTCTGCTCTATCATACCTGCAGATTTTCTCTGTTACATCTCCCTGTACAGAGATTTCGATTCCCCTGTAACAAATTATTTTACTGCAGAACTCATCTTTACTCATCTAAAATATAAATTATGTTTACATAAACATCCAATGTCAAGATTTGTGTCTCCTGCCATAAATAGTAATAATGCAGGAATTGCTTTTTAATATTCATATAAGGTGTTACTGAACTTACTGATTTATTAAATTATTATTATTATTATTATTCAGTTCCCACCTAGCCCTGAGCCCTTTGCTTTTCAATACTATAAAAGCTGCAACACATCTTGTAATTTTTGAGATGACTGTTTTAAAACTGCTAACTCCCTGCAGAAGCAATTTACTACAAGCTTGAATCAAAAGTGCCTCTGGCATTGCTAAACCTAGAATAAGATGTGGAGCTTTATCTTTCTTCTACTTCAAAGGCCTTCAGCCACTCTTCTCTGCAGAGTCCCATACCCAAAGTCACGCCCTAGACTTTTTCTTCTTGTTGCTGGATGTTGAAGAGAAGGCAGTTGTCCACACCGTAGAGAAGACATTTGCCAAGAATCTCTGGCCTTGACTGCTTTTCCCCAAACCTGCAAAGCAAACACAGTGGGTTGGGCTGCAGCCTAGGGCACACCCTCTTCCCATAATCCAGTAAGCCTCAGACTAAAGCAGTGTATAAGGCCCACCCTTTAACTTGGATCTCTCCATACTCCAGGCAGATGCAAGGAAGAAAAAAACAAGGTGTGAGCCCACTGTGCTCACCTCTTTAAGCTGCATAGACCAGGAAGACAGAGGAAGAAAAGATGGGCAGTGGTCCTTCAGAATAAACCGTTGTCAGCTAACTCCTTTGGTCACTTGGGTGAAAGAGAGAGAAGAGGGCAAGTCGTATCTATGAACTGACATCTTTCCTCCAATTTACTGCACCACGAGTAAATGTGGCCTAATCAGTACCATGGAATCTAACTGAGCAGATTATCAGCATGTCTTCTACTTTCAAAAAAGAAGAGTAAGGCATACGGGAGCCTCCCCTCTCCTACAGGGCTGTGACTTGGAATATTCAACTTCTGAAATCTAATAAATTAAATAAATTCAAAAATCGCCAGCCTCATTCGACATTTCCATTATTGCTTCAGCCATTCCTTGCCATCACTCTTGCCCCTTTGTGTCTCACCTGCTCTACCCTGGGACGCCCAACTTTTGTCTTCCTCACTCCCCAAGCAGGCAGCTGAGCTTGCTGTAGGAGACCACATTGTACACACCAGCAACTCAAAGACATCTCTCACCAATTCTTTTACATTTTCTGGATAGCACCTTCTTCCACTCCACACAAATCTTTCTCCAACTCTCCAGTGTTCTTATGAGGCTGCTTCCTTCCTTTCCACTCATCCTACTTCCCCTAGCAGATGTGCTTGACTCCCTCTCTACAGAGAAAACAGTTTTGTCAAGGCAAAGTTGATGAAGTTCTTCTATCTGAACCAATCATATTTCTTCCCTCCAGTCTCATAGAAAAAGATGTTCAGCCTCTTCAAACCGCTAAGCAATATCCATGCTGTCCTTGAGTAGGATCTACTTGTGTTCTCCCAATATTGCTAGAAATAGACGTCCTTCTTTCAGTGTATGTTTGATGTGCATTTCTCTTAGTAAGAGGGAGATTGAGCACCTTTTAAATGCTGTTGTGGGCTAGGCGCAGTGGCTCATGCTAGTAGCCGTAACACTCCGGGAGGCTGAAGCAGGAGGATCACTTGAGCTCAAGAGTTCAAGACCAGCTTGAGCAAGAGCAAGATCCTGTCTCTACTAAAAATAGAAAAATTAGCCAGGCTACATGGCGCATGCCTATAGTCCCAGCTACTCGGGAGGCTGAGGCAGGAGGATCACATGAGCTCAGGAGTTTGAAGTCGCTATGAGCTATGATGATGCCACTGCATTCTGCCTGGGGTGACAGAGCAAGAATCTATCTAAAACAAAAAACAAAAAAAAAAAAAAACCTGTTTTGTACATCGAATCTTCTTGACCTATTTCTTCCATCTATCATTTTCTCTCATTCTTTTTAACATTTTCTTTTGCTTTTTCATTTTTCTTTTTGTAGTTGATCCTCTATGTTCCTTACTATGTTTTAGCAGTGTCTATTTTCATTTGTGATCCTTCCATCTTTGCCTTCAAATTTCTATAATGGTTTTACCTTTCTCTTACATTCCTTTCTTGGGCTCTTCCTACTTACATTTTATCTTCTCTATCTCACTCTCTCTCCCTTGGGCTCTTGCATCTCTAAAGTTCTTGTTTCATAAAGCCACCACTTTAATTACTATTTTAATTCACACAATATATTTGGTTGTACTATTCATCTGCTCCGGCAACATTTTTTTTGAGTATTCCTTGGCTGACATATTTTTCTGTTCCTTCATCCTCTTCCCTGTGGTTCATAGTTATATGAATTCTCACTTTTTGGTTCTTCATTACTGAAAGAGATGAGTTTTTCCAAATCAATTATCTGCAGGTGTATGTTGGGAAGGGGCCAGTGTCATGCACCAATCTGGCTGCAATGTTCTCATTGCCCAGGGTTTTTGGGAATGGTGATAATGGGCAATAGTGGCTCTTTTTCACAATCACAATTTTCTTCTCCTGTGATACGAGGGAAGTGTCCATTTCCACTACCTACAGCCTGTATGTGTGACTTCTTTCTCATTTGGCTCTGCCTCCTCTGATTCTTAAAAACAGCATCTGGCCGGGCGTGGTGGCTCATGCCTGTAATCCTAGCACTCTGGGAGGCCAAGGCAGGAGGATCACTCAAGGTCAGGAGTTGAAACCAGCCTGAGCAAGGGCAAGACCTCATCTCTACTATAAATAGAAAGAAATTAATTGGCCAACTAATATATATAGAGAAAAAATTAGCCGGGCATGGTGGCACATGCCTGTAGTCCCAGCTACTCGGAAGGCTGAGGCAGCAGGATTGCTTGAGCCCAGGAGTTTGAGGTTGCTGTGAGCTAGGCTGACACCAGGGCACTCACTCTAGCCTGGGCAACAGAGCCAGACTCTGTCTCTAAATAAATAAATAAAGCAGATAGCATCTGGAAGCACCCCTGCCGTGCATATAGACCCTGTTGCAGTGGGGGTTTAGGTTTAGGATTTGCACCTCAGGGAGTGTCCCCTTTACCTTTGCTGGCTCTTGGAGACCTGCAGTCTCTACATCCTCTCTCCCCAGTCTTATAAATTCCCCCTTCTCTGTTATCATTGCTTTGAGAATTTACAGTTCCTTAGTGTCATCAGAGTGGAGTTGATGTTTTGGGGTTTCATACTCATTTTTTGCTTTTGGATGATTTTTAGGAAGAGCTAGAGGAAATGCCACATGAATGCTACAATATCCACAGCAAAAGTCTATCCTTTAATACTTTCACTGAAACCTTGTTTAGTATATATTTTTCAAGCTGTTCTATTTTTTTCCCAAGTTTATGTAAGAACATAAAAAGCCTCCCTTGTAGTTAATGCCCTTATCTCCCACCGTGTCTCTCCTCTCATTCACCAAATATGTATTAAATGCCTTCTACAGACGGGGCACTGCATTTGGTACTAGAATTAGAATGTTAATCAAGATCAATGTTGCTCCTGTTCCCTCCCACATACAATCTAGGAGAGAGAACTGAGAATTAAATAAGCAACAGGGATTCTCTAAATTCACTATCTGCACTTCCCCACCTTCCATTCATTTTTTGTCTCTCTGCAATCAGGCTTCTGCCCCTCAACTCTGCTGACATTGTCCAGGCAAAGCAACCAGAGAAATTTCTTTTGACAAATCCCTTGGATGATCTATCAGTCTCAACTCACCTTCTTCCCCATGGCACAGGTCACCATTCCTTTCTTGTTGAAATATACTCTGAATTTCTGTGACCTGTCAGGCTCCTTTGCCCTTGTCATTTGCCCTTGACTCCCCTCTCTGAACTGTTCTTCCTGCTTCTCAATAAGAGTTGGTATTCTCCAGAGCTTTGTCCTTGGAGCGAAGGACCTCTTCCCTTTTCATTATGTGTGTCCTCCCTAAATGACTTCATGCACCCCCACAGGTTAGCCAGTCTTCCCATGACAAACAACTCTCAAATCTATGTCTTTAGCTCAGACTCCTCTCTTGAGCTCCAGCTTCACATATCAGCCACATACTAGACATCTTATATCTGATGTCCCTCCCTCAAGTCCAACTAGATAGATATAAAACTAAATTAATATTTCCAAAACAATTACTAAGCCTATATTCCCCAGTCTGGTTTAGTAGCTTTCCCCACATACTGCATCACCCAAAACTAAAGCCAAAAATTCAGCCTAAAATTCCCTGTCATTTTTTGATACCTTTCAATATATTTTGTCTTCTTCCTCTTCCCCTTCCTCTTCTTTCTCCTCCTCCTCCTCCTCCCCCTCTTCCTCTTCCACTCAGACCACATTCTCTCCCTCTTACTCTCCCAAAGGAAGAGAAGAACGATCATGGATGGTAAACGGCAGATGCAGTGAAGCAACACTAGAAGCTGGCCTCACACTCAGAACGCCACACCTCCTCCTCATGGTTTCCGGTGATCTACATGTTCAGAGAAACTTCTTTAGTAACGAGCTATAGACATGATGCCTGAAAGAATAGTCTTTTGATGTATTTCAAATCTTGCCTCTAACCCCACCCTGACTGCCCTAGTTCAAGCCCTGGTCATCCCAGGCCTGGACGACTGCCATAGCCACTTAGCTGGTCTTCCTCATTCTCACTCCCTTCCAGGCAACATTTCCACTAGCACTAGAGTGATCTTCCTAAAATGCAAATTTAATCACAGTAGAGTCCTATTTAGCTTAATTTTTTCTCTCTTCCTCTGGATAAAATACAAACTCAATGCAATTTCTAAAACCTTGCATGATCTGACCTCTGCCTACCGCCCCTCTCTTCCCTGCAATATACCCTATGTGCTACTGCACTTAATTACTCTTTCTCATATCTACTGTGACAGTTCAACCCTGTGCCACCCAACACACTCCTTTCTGCAATACACTTCCTGGAATATTTCTTTTCCTAGAATATACTTTCTCCATGTTTCCACTTAATGAATTATTCTACAAGATTCAACTCAGTAGCTCCCTCTCCACTGAAACCTTGCCCAACCCCAAGCCCACTCTGCAACACTGTCTCCTCTGAGCTCCTGTTTGATGTCCCAGATAGGTGCACCTAAGAGCCTCTGTCCCACTGTGTTTGAATTCAGCATTTATTCGCCTTTGACTAGGCTGAGAGCTCCTGGAGGACAGGATAGAGTCTTACTCATTGTTGTATTCTTAGTATGCTACAAAGAGCCTGGCCCTTGAATGCTTGTGAATAAATGAAGGAACAAGTGAATGAGCAAACTGTTGTGTGATCACAATGTGGGGAAAAATACACACTTGTCAGTGGGGAAAGGCATTTTGTAACCTTTTGCTGGTGAAAGATGGGAAATATAGTCCTTCTCTCTGGTTATTAAGTGTTCTGTATCAGATCTTTTCTGAGGTATTAAAAGTTAAATCAATTTCTAGGAAAATATGACTGCTGTTATAAAATATGTCATGAAGGGACTATTTTTCCTCCTAATACATTCCAATCATATGAAATGGAAAAGTACACCCACCACATATGTATAAAGTTGTCAGCTAGAGGCTCATGCCCTTATGTTTCTGCAGCCCTTATTTGCAGGCTAGCAACTGAGTATGTTGTCCATGCACGAAATTGGCATGCTTTCTGCAGTGCAACGAGTCATCTCCCTTGCTACCAGGTCAGGCTCAGCTCTGACACACACCAGACGAGAAGGAGCCAAGAGGGACTGGGCCAATCTGGCCACACATGAAGAAGGGTGCTCCATTTAGGCAAGGGGTCATCATAGAGCAAGGACAAAGTACTATAAAAGACAGCTATTAGACTCTAGGAGTGTCCACGATAAAGCCAAGGGGGGTATCAGGTCATACACTTAAGGAATCCATAGGTGTTAAGAAATATCGATAAGATGTATATCATGTTCTATGATGGAAGCCCCACATGAGGGCAAAGGCAGAAGCCGAAGGCCATGGGCAAAGGTCAAGGTACAGGTTCAACCTGGACCCAAGGGAAAAGGCAGAGAAGAGTAGCAGCAGCAGTTTCCTGAAGAGCAGCACTATCTCCTACTCTAAGAGATAATGGCAATATAGTACTGATCCTAGCATTTTTGCTGTGTATAGATAAAGACTGTGTACTGGACATTTTTGGGTTTTGGGTGCCCAGAACCACTGCCTCATATACTTCTGGTAATAGAACCTATTTTTCCTGTTGAAAGCCCATTCCTTATGGCTTGGGTGAAGCTAACCTCACCCACCCCTGACTCCACGGTGGACACATGACCCAGACCTGACCTCATGTTCCTCTCCCAGGATGCTGGGGTCTCTACGGTGGTTGATTGTAAGTCCCAGGTGTCTGGCAGCCATGTTGCTGACCTGTCCGAAGAATAAATAGGCAGAGACAAATCCTGGTGAGAGATGCAGAGATCAGCAGACTTGGGAACAGCATCAGGGGAAAAAGAAGCACCCCTGGAATTCCTTTTAAAAGAAGTCTGAGTTGGGCATCTGTCACTGGCAGCTGAGGGAGTCCTCCCTCTTTAGGCCAACGTGCACTGCTCTTGAGAGCAGGCAGGGCTTGGCAGATGCTTGGGGCTAGGTTTGCAGTGTGGACGAAACATCTGATCTGAGAAAGTCTCACCATTATCTGTGTGACCACCAACTTTGATGTTGAGGATTTTCAGTCACTATGTTTATCTTTATTTCATTCCCTTTTTGTTTCTCATCCTTTTCACTCCCACACTCCATCTTCTCAATGAGGGGAGAGGAAGGGTCGGCTGTGTAACAACACTGAGACCACTTGAAGCCACCTGTGTGTAGGGTACTAGCAGTCACCCTCCTCATAGCCAGAGCCCTCCCATTCAGTGGAGGGCAAGGGACTCCTTCACCAGAATTACTTTTGATCTGAGAAGTCCGCGTTGGTCTGATTCTCCCCTGGGGTTTAGTTTCCCCCTGAAACTAAAGCTGGAAATAGAGCTCCGCTGAGTCCTACTCCCAGCAGGATCACATAATAGTCCTGTAAAATTAGCCCAAAGACATCCCCTGCTGTTTGTTTGTCACAAAAACAAGTAGAAAGCATTAGAAAAAAAGAGTAGTTATTTAAAGGTAAATATCAAGGGAAGGCTGGAAATGTTTGATCTCATATATAGATGTAGACTTTGTGTTCCCCAAGTAATTACTTTTGGTTAACTTTTTTCTAAAAGTGCATTGAGATTTGAAGTTAGTAAGAACGAACAATAGAATTAGGTACTAAAAACAAACGAGTCTCTCAAGGGATGGAGTCAAACAAGAGCAAGCCAAAGTCTTGGCCCTATACTAGTTGCAAAAAACAGGCTTCACGAGTTTTGCCCTTCTGTATCAATCAGACCTTCTCTACTAACACCAATTAACCCAGAGGGAATCTCAAAGTTTGGGTCAAAGCCTTTGATTTTCAGATAAGAGATTGCATCCACTGTCAGAGAAAATTTCAGATGTCCCCATATTTCTTCCTTATAAAACCTCCTCCTAGGTCCCTATTCCAGAAAATGTTGTATCACGTTTCTGCGAGGTACAAATTAATAGCCCTGACGAAGACTGTCAGAGATTTCATTTAAAAACACTATTAAACCAAGAAGGTGGTGGCCAAATTGGAGAGGATGTTTGATCCCCTCCCAATTTTCCACTGCTGCAAAGCAGAGACTGAGAGTAAATCATTCTTTATAGTCAGTTCTCCTGTTTTTTAAGAACAAGAAATCATTTTAGAAGGAGTTTCTCTTTTTTTCCCCCTTGAGAGGGCTTCATAACATTGGCATGCAGCTTGCGAAATAGATGGAGAGAAGGAAACCACATCCAGAAATAATCATCTCCCCGACACTGTAATGCATTATAATGTTAAAGGGGCCATCAACTAAATTAGCGTGATGGTGTTTCATAAAAAGTTATGTAAATCTTAAGTGGAGGTAATGCTCTTCTCATTATACTTAGGGATGAGCAGGGTGGGCCCCGAGACCTTGCTACAGAAAAGCAGCTTTGCTCCATTTCTTCTTGTGCCACCAAATTTAACAGACAATTTGAATAAAACCACTGCCTTTTTGTATACGCACATAAACTGAGTTTATTGCTAACTGGGACACATTGAAAAGCATGAGACTAATGGAGCTCAACGTCTCACGACTGTTCAATCAATTTGCTATCCCTTTATTCATTTATTTTTTTGAAAAGCCAAGTTGCATTTTCTTCAGCCCTTACTCAACCTGCAGATAGTAGAAAGTTCTCATTATTGCTTTTAAACTTGCAAATGGGATTCTTTATCTCAGAGGCCCAATCACCATTTCAAAGAGAATATTTTTATTTTTAAGAGAGTCCGTTTTTTAATTGGCTACTTAGAAAGTCTATTTTAGAAAGCATACATACTCACCGGAGTTAACTTGTTCTATATGGTTCAAAAAAGGGCAAATTCTAGCAAAAGGAAAACAAAATGGACATTGGAATGCTATTTTCAGGGATAATAGTACTTAACAACTTGGGGGGTGGCAGAAATAGTTCCCCTTTAATATCTCAGTTCGCACTTGGCTGTTTTCGCTATGCTGGTCGCATTATGCTCAGAAGCAATCAGATGCTTGCAATGATTGCTTTTTAAGCACCACAGAACTAGCTGCAGTAATTTGGTTGTTTTCAACCATTCTCCAAATAAAAATATTCCTTTAACACAAAGGCTCAGAGCTTATAAGGTTTTCTTTTTTTTTGGGGGGGGGGGTAAGGGTGAGAAACTGACATGTATATTCCCATGTACTCTTATCACCTTGTGCTAAAAATATAGCAGAAGCGAAGACTGAACGTGAGCTGGAACATATTAAAAAGAGTGCTTTCCAACGCTGTGAAATTCTCAGAACAATAACGCACATATAATGTATATGCAATACTCCTGCAGTAAAGAGAAAGACACACAGAAAAGAGAGCCCAGCATACAAGCTTGAGTACTCACACATTTTAAATAATAATGCAAGATGGCAAAAAGTGTCTTGTTATAATGTGGTATCTTTTTAACTGTAATTCTATACTCCACATGATGTGAAAACCTAAGTTTGAGCCAAGCCGGCTTTTTTTTTTTTCTTTAATCCATCCAGACATTGTGCCCAGAAATGAGGCCCTAGCTATTGAGGAAGCTGAAGGGTGGCAGGAGTGAGCGATCAGGTCAGCATCGAATTCTCTGTTCACCAAGAGGATCGCTGTTGCCACAGCCTTCGCAAGTTGTTGCTTTTTTTTTGTGAGCAGAATCTGCCCCCACGTGGTAAAAGTGAGAAGCTGCTCCTACATCTCAGGACACCTTTCACTTCTAGGTCAGCGTTTTTGTAGCAGCTGGTGCCCTTGGGCACCATCCTATCTTTGAACTGCTCTTTATTGCTTCCCTCCCCTCTGTCCTACTTCCCCCTCTTTTGCTGCTTCTCTCTTTCCTTTTGCTTCCTTTCTTTTTCTTCCCCTCTACTTCTTCCCCTTTCCTTTCAGAGAATTAATTAGTGACCCACACCCTCTGTCAGGGGAGAGGGTCTAGACTCTGATTTAAGGAATTCAGACAATAGAGTTTCAATAAATAATTGGAGAATAATCACCTTAAGAAATAATACCATGACAGAAATCACGAGACCTAGATTTCACTGGCCGTGCTCTGTCCCTGGAATAGGATATAGATATGATATACATAGATCAAAAAATCTCGACATAGCACAGCTTCTTAGGGAACCAGGAGGCAGGAAGACAAAATGGGTTCCTCTGTCCTGTCCTCTTCAAAGACAAGCAGTAAGGACGCCTACCTACCGATGATCATGCCGATGATCACCCCTAGCTTCTGCTGAGACTTCCATCACACACAATCTAAGTAATCAAAACACAATGTCATTATGCAAATACAGCCCCGAAAACCTCTTGTTCCCCTTATGGTTCTATTCCAGGCATAGGGTCATCCCTAGGGCCGTCCTGGGCAACCAATCCACCCTGGACGTCGTTTTCATCATATCTTTTCCCTACCTAGAAATCTTCAAAGATGTATTTCTTTATATGTACCTCCAAAGGTATAAATCTTCAAAGGTATATTACCTTCCAAGTCCAAATACACTGTGCAGTCAAGATCTCTGTCTCTGTCTCTGTCTCTGTCTCTCTCTGTCTCTCACACACACCCCATAGTCTCAACCGACTCAAGTTCTCTACTCCAGCCACATTTCTCTCTGGGGCGTCTCCCAATGTCCATCTTTTTCTTGCCTCTGTGCTTTTTGCATTTGCTATTTGTTAGCCTGGAATAGTCTGACTCAAAACCCACAGCCTTTTATGGAGATTTTTATCAGTCTCGAAGCCCCTTTTTATTTTTCAAAACTGAAACTACATTAGTACACAAAGCCAGACATGTCACCCAGGGAGATGTAAGTTGGGGGCATTTCCACACCCATATGAAAGCCTCATATTGAGATATAATACATATATTTTTATACAACTATAATTTACAGAGCTATTAATCTTCCAAGACAGGAGGTGGGGTGAGGGTAGAAAGGGTGAAGTGTTCATAAACTACCAAAGAAGAATTCAAGTGGTTTATGCTGTTGCCAGATCCCAAGATGGAATTATGGCCTCATAACTCAAAGTATGCTGGCTCTTTCCATTCTCTAATGGATGCATTGGAGACTTGGCTTCCCGCTCAATTTCCCTGTAAACACTGTAGCTTCTGCCTTTCGATCAGACCAGGAAGGCCCCTAACTTCCTCATGTGACATACTATATGAGGAAAATGCAGGAGAACTCCATAGCCCCTCACGCTAAAGACTGCACAGGATAGTGGTGGGAAAACCTCTCTTCCATAGAAGCAGATAGAAATGCCATAAAGCACCCACTCATTGCCCCAGATATGGCACAAAATATTCACAGGTAAGGGAAGAACTAAGTACCACTCAAGTACTCACGCCAAATGCCCATTGCTTGTCTTCCAGATGAAAATCTAGAACAGTATTACTCTAAATGTAATCCATGAATCCCTGCATCAGAATCACTTGGCATGATTATTTTAAAATACAGGCTCCTAGGCTGCACCCCAGACCTATACTACCAGAATCCTGGGGATAGAGCCTTGGAATATGGATGTGTTATAAGTAATTGAAGTTATTCTT
Organism: Mirza zaza; assembly: GCA_008750895.1. Classification (NCBI taxonomy): domain Eukaryota; kingdom Metazoa; phylum Chordata; class Mammalia; order Primates; family Cheirogaleidae; genus Mirza; species Mirza zaza. Next base: position 131,574 of record VSMD01050690.1, read on the forward strand.
GTCCGTGCTACATTTGAGAACCACTCTTTCAGGCATTCACTCTATTTTCCTTCATTGTGCTAAATGAAGTATTCCAAACAGGGCCTATGTTAGACAGAATCATGGAAGAGCTAAAATGTGCCAAAACCCGTTTTGTGGATGCGATGCACTCTGCCCTTGTACCCATTGACCCAAATCTCTAACCTATGGCCCTCTGGAGGCATCAGTACACTCACACTGCCCTCGGTCCTCCTCAGCTTCAGCCTGGACTTATCTTACCTGTGAGTACTGTGTGAGCATCTAGACCTTTCCTTCCACCCTCCTGTCCAATAAACTGTATCTGATCAGTGCTCAATTTTCCCAGGATTCTGCTATTCATTACACAACAGCTAACCAAATTAATTTGATGACTAATCCATGCTAAAAGGTTAATGTCAGGACTTCTTACACTTTGGCTGAGTTAAGGGACATGTTCTAGGGGCAGCTGAGGAGGGTCTTGGACTTCTCAATCACACCAGTTAAGTCTAGCCTGTCTCTACCATTTGTGAGCAGGAATCAAACTCTATGCATTTTTATTTCTAAAATGGGTTAATAATCCCCCACTTATCCCCGAAGAGTTGAGCTTAAAAGCACTTTAGAAATTGAAAAGTAGTATATAAACAAAACAATGTATTATTTTTCATCTCAAGACCAGCTCTGATTCACGGATACCATGGCAATTGTTTTCCTGGTCCTCGTTTTCCTAGCAGTAAGCCAAAAATTCTGGTTAAGTCCCTTCCAGCCACATCTATGTTTCAATGCGTCCTGTGGCAAGTGAAGGTGGCCAGGGCTCCCGGGGCTGTCCCTGCAGCCCACTCTCTGTGTCCTGCTGGGATGTGCCTGCCTTGCCTGCCCCCAGCCCTTGTGTCTCCCATTCTCCTCTCCTCCGTGCTATGACCAGATTGCCCCCCAGAGAGTTCCTCCTAGAAGGCTGTTTCTTTTGACGTGAAAAACATCCTGAAGAAGTGACACGAAGCATCCAGATGTTCTGTGAGCAAAACTCACACCCTGTGCTCTGCTGGCCCTCATCCTTACTTTCTCTGCAGCTTGAGGCCACGTTGACATTTGGCTGCCTACTCATGGCTGAAAGCCTCAGACAATGGATGGGTGGTCAGATTGTATATCGTGAAATCCGCTCCCCGCTAAGCCTGGGTCTCACGTGGGTGACGCAAAGAGATGTAGGGATGGGAAGAGATCTTAAAAATCATGACACCTACTCCTCTAGAGAGATGGACAAGAATCCCAACAGGGCATGTTATAACATGTTCAAGAAGCTTTCCTAAAACCCGCTTTTCAAAAAAACTTGCCCTTTAGGCTGCATCAGGACACTAAAGGGCCCCACGGATGGCCTTTGCACATGAACTCCTGGCATACATTTTTTTTTTAGCCTTAGAATTCCCTTGAACTTTGAAAAATGCTAATTGAAATAACAAGGCATATGTTCTTTATCCCGAGCCAGTGAGAGAAATCTAAGGGCTGGACAAAGCTGTCAAATAAATATGATGCCCAATAACAACAGTGGCCATGTGTAACTAGCCCAGTGAATTTGAAAACCAAATCTGAGAACATTTGGTGGCTTGATTAATTTGCTTTGCCTATCTGCCATCTGTTGTTGTCTCCAGGAGCCCAGGATGGGGAGCCCAGCTCGGTTCTGCTGACTTAGGCCACCTGGAAACTCTCCTTCTGTAGGGAGTGGAGGGTGGGATCTGCAAAAGAACAAAGGTCTGTGGCCCCTGCTCCTCTGATCCCACCATGTGGCTGGGAAATCAGGTTTTGTATAAGCAGCTCCTCCCATATGCTTCAAAACTACTTTTACATCCTCTACCTCTGTTTAAAACTAGGGTAAATTCACAGGTTCACCTGTTTTATATCTTCCCGTGCTGATGACTGCAGAGAAAACTGAGGTCACCTGGTGACAATCAGGCAACTGTTTCTTTTGAGCCAAACTGTAGAGTCGCATTTGAATTGTGCCCTTTTGGGGGTGGAGCTGAATGAGTTCACTCTTTTTACGGCAAAGCTTCTCACCAAATGCGGTATTCAAGCTTGGTGTGTGCTGCCTTAGGTAAGCCCAGCTTTGCTTTCTGAACTGGGCAATGAAAGTATCACTCGTCTTTGGCCCTGTCCTCTCCCCCAGACCCACACACTTAACTTGCCTCATGAGTTCTTCAACAGAAACATAATGAGTGCTTTGCGTGTGAGGGGAAGTGAGCTAGATGGATAGTGGGAATTCAGAAGAGGAAGCACAGTTCTCGGTTCTCAAGGGGCTCACTGGCTGGTGGGGAAAGATGAATAAATAAAACTATGCTACACATTTAACAGTAGAGGTTTACACGGGGTACTTGTGGCAAAGATTATAGCTGTCCACCAAAGCGATCCTGTCTTCTTCCACAGGAATAGAGTTTCAGCTGAGCATATGGCCAGCTTGACCCCACGCCCCCTCCCCCACCACAGACTTCCTCCCTGGCAACCAAGTGTGGTCATGTGACTAAGTCCTCCCCATCTGGAACATGGGTTAGAAGTGATGTGTGCCACCTCCAGGCCTGGGCCTTAAAACATTCTACACGTGCTCTGCCACATGCTTAGCCCTTGTCATGAGCTGGAACATGACAGGCCTGCAAACTAGCTTCGACCATGTAGGGAAGGAAGGACAGTGCCTTAAGGGGTGGGGAGAAACAGGACGGACGGAGCCCTGAATGACTGCACAGAGCCAATGGGCCGTATCCGTTCTGGACTGCCCTGGGAATTAGAACAGAGGTCTTTGTTCTTCAAGCCACTGTACTGTTACAATAGGTTAGCTTTCACTCTAGTCAGTGCAATGCTGTGCCACACACTTGTGGGCTGCAGCACTTTCTGAAATGGGAATAAACAATCTTCATCTGGGATTACACACAAATAATCCCCATATACTCTTGATTCAGATTCATCCAAGGTTACCGTTTTACCATATTTGTTTATCACTCCGTCTATATATGTAAATATAGATATATTTGTGTGTATGTATATCTCCCCTGAACTGTTGGTGAGAAATTTACAGATATAATAAATACCTGAGTGTGTACCTCTATCACAAAACAAGTACAAGTCCTTATATAACCATAGTAGAATTATTAAAATCTGAAAAAGTAACATTGATTCACAGCTATTAGGTAATCTACAGAACTTATTTAATTTTCATCCATTGTTTTAATATCTTTTATAGCAAAAAGGTAAAATTATATTACTCAAGGATCCGATCCAAGATCATATGTATTCTGTTCTTTTTTAAGCTGGAATAATTCTTCAGTATGTCTTTGTCTTTCATGACCTTGACATCTGGAAGAATATAGAATAGTTATTTTATAGTTTGTCTCTCAACTTAAGTATGTCCTTATGTTTCCTCAAGATTAGATCCAGGTTATATTCTTGATAGGACAGAAGTAATGCTGTGTTCTTCTCATTGCATCTTATTAGGTAGCACACAATTTCCATTTGTCCCATCAACTAGTGATGTTAGCTTTGATCACTTGGTTAAGGTGCCAGATTCATCCACTATAGTTACTGGTTTTTTCCTACGTAATAAAAAGTACCTTGTAGAGAGAAAAATGAAAGCTTAAAAAAAAGTCATTGCTCCTAAGCAATTCTGAAATCTAGTGGGGCAAATTCCATTAGGCTTCAAGGCCTGGGAATAATCCTCTTGGCCTGAGGCTTTGCTCTTGGAGTTATTTTTGCTTTTTCTTGAAGGGTATCATGTGTTTGCAGATGAGTAATTTTAGTAGCTTGCTTCTTACCTGTAGAATTTTGGGAATCCTGTAAGCTTCCTTCATGTGATCCTGTCTCTGTCCCTTTCAATCCAAGCTGGCAGTGTTTTTGCTTCATCGAACATTCTCAAAAACCTTGTGGGTCTCCTGCGTATGTCATAGAGAGTCATATCATTAGACAAAAGGGTCCTTCACAGATCTTTCCAAGATAACTCCATCTCTATTTCTGGTTTCTAGACAGCTTAAGGGGTCCATGAGTCATGTCTAATCTCTCAAAGAGCCCTCTGTGTGACTGAATATTCTGGCCTTTTGAGCCTTCTAAGGCACTAGCAAAAAGTTGTCCAACCACACCCGTGGCTTTCTCTTCAAGGCACAATTTCTTCACAGCAAATCTCCTAATTTTTTGAAATATGGATTGGCTGAGAACTTCCCAAATTATCAAGTCCTGGTTCCTTTTAGCTTAACAGTTCTTCCTTTAATCTCTGTTTCCCTCCACGTTTTACTGTAAGCATCAGGAAGAAACAAGGCTGCATCTTCAACATTTTGCTTTCCACACTAAGCTTTCTGCTACCATATAACAAGAATCACCTTTCAGTTTCCAATAACATGTCCTTCATTTCCTTTTGAGCCCTCATCAGCAGTGCTTCTAGCATCCATATCTCTACCGATGGTCTGTTCATAACAATTTATGTATTCTCTAAAATATTAACTATATAGGTTTTTCTCTACCATGCTCCCCAATTCCTCCTGAGCCCTCACAGGCAAAGTCTTTAATATCAATATTTCTATTATACTTACAGTCTATTCAAGGCAATCTACGCTTTTTCGATCATGTTCCTCAAAATGCATCTTGCTTCTACTTATTACACATTTCAAAGCCCATCAAAAAGTACCGTTTTTAGGTATTTGTTACAGCAGCATGCCACATTCGGCAACAAAATCTGTATTAGTAATAAATTACCACAAATCTGTAGTGGCTTAAAGCAATACAAATTTATTATCTTAAAGTTCTGGCCAGAAGTCTAAAATGGGTCCACAGGACTACATTCCTTTTGGAGGCTTTAAGGGAGAATCTGTTTCCTTACCTTTTCTGGCTTCTAGAGGCATCTCATGTCCCTTGGCTTATGGCTCCTTCCTCCGTCTTTGAAGAATCTTCTCTCCTCCCTGACCTCTGCTTCCATCCTTACATCTTCACTCTCATTTCTGACTCTCCTCCTTCCTCTTACTGGCCCCTTGTAATTATACTGGACCTATCCAGATAACCCAGTATAATCTCCCCATAGCAATATCCTTAACTTAATCCCATCTGCAAAGTCCCTGTTACCGTGTAAAATAACATATTGATAGGTTCTGGGGATTAGGATGTGGACATTTTGGGGTGGTCATTATTCTATCTACCACAGCCAGGATGTAGTCTAACGTCAGTCTGTTACCCATACTAACCCACACAAAAGAGCTTAGACTAATTCATTGGTCCTTGGTGCTATTGCCAGTAATTACAGGGGGCAACAGGGCAAAAGTAGCCCCCACCTGGAATGGTGAGACATTTGATGGCCCATTTTCCTCCATGCACAAACATATAGTCAGAAGGAGTCCTTGGCAGTACTGTCTAAGGAAAGGGTGATGACTTTAAATTCAGCCCATTGTGCTGCGGTTGGTCTTCCAGAATTGCCAGTTGGGTTGGATAGTTGCTGCCACCCAGTGGACACCACCAGATGTCACCGTAGCTTAACCGTCAGTGAACTAAGCCCAGGGTTATAGATAAGCCTCCCTGAATCAAAGGCCCCATTGAGCCAGCAGCTTTGCTCAGGCAGTGGAGTGGGGGCTAAAGTTTCTCCCAAAGACATGACTACCACTTTTTCATGTAAAACTCAGTGGCATCTCAGATGCCACTAGAGCTGCACTCTTAAATATATCATTTCCATTTGACAAAGAGAGGCTTGTTGGGCCCTTCCCACTTTGTTTTTCTGAGTCCAGATAAACCCATTCCAAGTTGAGAATATTCAGCCTGAGAGTCACAGGCTCCTACTCATAAGATTCTCAGTTTCAACGATAGCTTAGCAGCAGGTTAATAATTGCTTTTAGGGGGGAAAAAAAGGAAGGGTGGGATGAGTACTTGGTGGCTGTGTCAGAAAGGGGGAGCCATTGTACTGAATAATGCCACCCCCCGATACTCTGGTTGTCTTCGTACCCTTAAGGAAAAGCTGAGATCTCCCTTTCCCACCCTGGGTTTATAAATTGTCTCTGCTGGATCTGCCAGGCAGTACAAGCAGTGGTCCATGAACAGGAAAATCCCCTCTGACATTCATGGACATTCACAAGCACATAAAACATCTTTACCAATTATGCATTCTGCAGTGGAAACCACTACAGGACACTGAATTAGCCCAGAAGCCCCACCCAGTAGGCCACATTAGCTTTCCTTCGCTGCTTCCCCACTTCCAACTGTGTCCAAAGACTCGCAAGTTGAATTCAGGCACCAAGGAACCGACCTGAGCACCCATCAGGGTCTACAGCAACAGTCTCCAGACTATGCTCTTCCCCAGCTGAAAGGGCAGGGCTTAAATGCTAGCAGGGAGATGAGGCTATGGTGAGACAGCAGGAGTGGGAGGAAGGAGATGTAATCTTCTGTCCCCTGGCCCCAGGATCAGTACCTAAGCCTCAATACTACTACCTCCTGATACACCTCCTGGTGTCCAGAGAGCACCAGGACCCAGGGCCCCCTTTTGTTCTGCTGTAGCTCCACCATGCTGCACTGGGGGCCTTTGGAGACCTCTTTACCTACTGCCCATCCTTTCACTGGCCAAGCTGAGATGTGGGCAAGCTGTGCACGTGGCTGCGGCACCTCTGTGCTATTAGGTGAGGCTCCGTGTTCACTTTTCCTGCTCATGGTTTAATGGATGCTTGCAGCTCATCTAAACCAATATTTCTGGTTCATGGAAAGCACTATATAAACAGCAAGGTCCTTGTTGCTGACACCAGCTGTTCGGCTTTGGAGATCCCTAACTCTATCGCCACAGATACATTTCCTTTCCACTGTGACAAGGGAACTTGCTCACCTGTTGTCCTGATAACATTTCTGCCTCTGCCCACCAGGAAGAAAGAATGAGCAACCAGAAACAATCAAGTGCCATTTGGTGGCTTGTTTAGTCCTACCATTTGCAGCTCAACCTCTAAGCACTAATTCAGTTCAAGTTTATCAACAGATAGGGCAGTGAGAAACCCTTCCTCCACCCCCATCTTCCACACACATATCCCTCCCCCCTACCACCTGGACAAGAGCATGCACCACCAGATCCCAAGGAGTTTTCTCATCTCTCTGAACCTGATTTACAGAGTCATTGTTCTTCCTCTTCCAGAAAGCCCTGTCTCCATCAGCATCCCATCCTTGTCACCAAAACGGTCAGGACTGAAATTTTATTTTACCCTACTTTTATAAGCTATTAAGGTAACCTATTACTGTTTTATGGATGCTTGCAGAAAACACAAGACCCTTGGGGCAGAGACAACAGACTTGATTACTCACAGCACAGCAAGTATCATGAGCATCAGTATGTTTACATCGGCTCCCCTTTTCCCCAAGTCCCATGAGGGCAACATGGAACGCCCAGATAAATACCTGGGTATGTGGTGTGTTGTATTATAGGAGAAAAACATTGAACTTCAAGAATCTACTGCTTTTATAACACGCAGTGAGCAAGCCTGTTCTTTGTCTCATATTTCAAAGTTCCTCCCTGCAGATACAACCCTGAGAAACAGCATGGGTAAAGAGAGGTCAGGGAACATTCTTGGCATACAGTAAGACATGTAGAAGAATAAGAGACCTATGAAAGAGTTTCTCCCAATAGTACCAGGCTTCTGGGAAAAAATAGTAACTGTAAAAAACCTACCTTATAGCATTTGCCAATTTCCTGGTTTAAACAGTCCTACCATGGCTGACTTGAAGCTACCACTATATCACTCAACCCAGAGTTGGGAAGAGATGCGCACATACACCAGCTCAACCAATCTTGTTAATTCTTGCTTAAATCAATAATTACTGATTGTTGCCCCTGATTTTAAAATGCATGTCTGAATCTTTTGTTAAATGTGTGCATGCATAATCTTACATACAATTACTTAACCTGTTTTCAAAATGTATCCCTGCACAACTTTCCAAATATATATTATCATTTTTTTGTAGTTTGCTTACATGTGAGTACAAGAACATTCCTCCTCTGAGAATCCCAAAACAACTTTTAGATTACTTTGGAGGGGAAATCTTGGATTATAGTTATGGATAAAAAAAACCCAGAAAATCAAAATATTAATAACTGGGATGTGATAGACTCAACTTCTGGCTAGTAGTCAATCCCTCTTGCTTTCTTCTGCATCTTTAGTAAACCATTAAACCCATGTGCGTAAATATCCCACTCTGTGGTCATTTTCTACAACATTATCTGGTTTTCATTTTCTTCAAAGTATTTATCACTCTCTTAAATTTTATGGGTTTTGTTTTAGTTTTTGTTTGTTTCTGTGTTTTTCTTAACTTATTCATTGATTGTCTCACTGCCTTTAGAATGCAAAAACAAAAATTTTGTCTATCTTGTTTACTTCTTTTATCCCCAGTACCTAAAACAACAGTGCCTAGCACGTGGAAGATACTCAGTAAGTATAGAATAAAGAAATGAATGCTGATTCTACCTCATTATGTTGCCTCTGCATTTTTGGATAGTAGGCATGGCAGATGGCAATCAAGATAGCAAATAGAAGCTGTAAATTTTTCCTCTTATAATTAAAATTTGATTGGGTTTCAGGACATCTGATATCCTGATGCTGCCACTCATACAGTGTGTAAAATCAGAGAAGTCATTAAACCATTCTATGCCTCAGTTTTTCCCATCTAACATGTGCAAGTATCTCTGAGAATGGCTTCAGTTTTCATTGTTAACTCTGGGACCAGGCAGTGCTGGGTACATGCCAATGAGTTTCTGCCTCATTCTGATGACATCATTCTTTCGGAGGGTAGTGGTAGAGTAGAGATGAATAACTATAGTCTTGCACATCTGTCAGCTATTGTAGAAATTCAGAAATTCTAAAGATTCTTTCAAGGCAATTTCTCAGCTTCTCTTTAATCAGGATTTAAACCATCACTCTGACAAGTTTCCCAAACTTGAGTGGTGATTCATCCATTTTCTCACCTATGAAATGGAACTAACTAACACCTACATTGCAGGGTTCTGGTGATAATTAGATAACCAAAATCAGTGGTTCTCAAAGTGGGGTGCCTGGAACAGCAGCAGGGGCATCACCTGCCAGCTGTTTAGCAGTGAAAATTCTTGGGCCCCAACCCAGACCTACTGAAGCAGAAGCTCTGAAGTTGCCCGTACCCATCTGTGTTTTGAGAACTCTTCCAGGTGATTCTGATGCCTACTAGAATCTGAGAACTGCTGACAGATGAAACCACCTAACACTTGGTGGACCCTTAAATGTTTGCGTTTTTATTTTTTTGTTCAGATTCATTAGCCACCCAAACCCATCCCAGCTGAGCTGCAGAGAATGATTTATCCTCACCCCACTTGGCAGAGGTGAACCATGGGTGGGAGACTTGGGAGTAGACCCTGCTCCAAAACCCAAGAGTAAATGCTCACTTTGACTGCTGTTCCTCTTCTCCACTATTTTCACAATTTGACTAAATGTTACCTCCATGTTTATATTTTTCCTTCTCTTATATCTTTTCATTTGTCAAAGAGTTGTCTCAATAGACCATTTTGTACATACCTGAGTAGCTAGCTGGTGCCTGCACAGTCACATTCTAAGAAGGCCAGTAATGATCGGGGCAGCTGGCTTCAGAATCAATCCACCCCGGGCTCACACCATCCAGGTAGCACTGGACAAGTTAGTCTTGGTGGAGCCTGTGTTTTTCAAATAAAAAATGGAGTTAATGACAATAAAAGCCTCCATTTTTTGAGTGACTCCTATGTGCCAGGCACTATGCTAGGTATTTTACATTTGGTATAAATTGTCTCATTTAAACCAAAACAATGAATTATCTTTTTTTCTTTAAATATATCTTATTTAAATACTTCTAACATCTTCAACATGGTGTTATGACATTCAGGGCCTATCTTATCTTTTGTCATTGTAATAAAATGATAGTAAGGACACTTTGTGGGAAAAGAGGACTTAATTAATAACTGGCTTTTCGGCGAACTCTGTTAGAGTGACTCAGTTCCATTAAGTGAGCTACATCAGTTGGAAAAATCGGGTTAATTTTGCTGCAGGTTTAAAGAAAGTGGAAATAACTTCTAAATAGTGTTGTGTTGTATCTGTTCTTTGTGGTAGAAGGTTCTGAGTTCATACTTAATTGAAAAAGCAAGTCACTGTTGAATTTTGAAAATCCTGGAAGAGTTTTTAAAGTAATTTAATGTAGCATTTTATGGTAGCTTTTGTAGTTTGAAATTTGCGATGAATATCAAGGGATGTATATGCCTTCTAATCCCTCAGATTTAATCAGACTTCTCACTTGCTTGCTTGCATAATGGTTTATGGTACCTTTGATGATTTGCAGCCAACCTAGCACTTTTAATAATTTACTGTAAAAGCATTTAATTTTTAATGGACAGAATGGGTTAGAGGTAACTTTTGCATTGGTAAGTGCTCTCCTGAAGAGTGGGAAAAAGAAACAGTATATTTAAATTCCAAACATTATTGCAAAGCCTGCGTCTTTTATTACCAAAATCAAATGCATAATTGAAGAACATACCTAATCCAAAATTATTGTTCATGCTTTATTTAACCATAAGATAGCATTGCTTTCATGATGCTATCATGAGATCACTTTTTCAAATTCTCATTTTTTTTCTTATCTTCCATACTGTTTTCAATATTTTGCCCTGCTAGAAAAAGCATACCTGCCACATTTTGTTCCATTTTGCTAATCAAGAAAAGCCCAACAAAAGAATGGTTGGTAACGTCTGGTACATAAAAGAACTATCATTTAATATTCATTGTCCTTCAAAGTTTTTCTAAAGATCTCCATATAATGTACATACCTAGGAATGATTTCACAACTAGTCTTAAAAATATCAGAGTTTCCATGTGGAAAGAAAAATGGGATGATGCCAGGATAAATATATTTTTTAAGACTTGATGGAGGACAAAACATATCTTGCCTTCAGAGGCACATAAAACAAAAAAATGTTGCAATCACCAAATAATTCCTTTTTCAGATATGCCATATGTAAAAATAAGAATAGCTTTGCAGAACTGCTTTCTGGGGAATCAACTAACAACCTACAGCCCTGGAAAGTTTTCTACTCATCTAACATTCCACAGCTGACTGTCCCCAAGCTTACCCTGAAATGGGCTGCAGGGAGAACTGATCACCAAGGGTTGAAGTCTGTGTGCTCTGTTTCTGGAACACCGTTGGAATTCAGACATCAGAGCAGTTGTTTGAGAATGTGAAACTCATTCTCTTTGTTTTGGCTTTCAAATAGTCTTGAGTCTAAACCCTGCTCCAGAGAATTGCTCCCAGGAACTCTTGGTACTTAGCCAAGGAGTTTGTGCCCTATCAAAATTACCCCATCTAAAGATAAAAATTTAAAGATCCAATCACCATTTCCATGCTTGGTTTCCTGAAGTGAATCTGCAGGTGCAAAAATTAACTGGTTAACAAGGACTACTGCCTACAATCTATTGACTTCATGGTAGGGGTTGTGTATAACAATTCCTTTCTCTATTAATCAGGTTTTCATCTCCACCCTAGCTAATGAACAGACACTTCTAGAGCTAGTCAATTGTCCCCTAGATTTGAGGAAGCAAGAATTGCCCCCAAGCAATTGCTTGTCAATTCAGCAATTCTGAACTGATGAGTTCAGGGGACTTGAATCTGATGACCTTTGTTAGTCACATTCCACACACATCTCTTTTCCCCAGCTCTCTCAAATTGTTTATCTCGCATCACTAACATAGACTTTTGGAGGTAGAGAGCCTTTGGACGTTACCCAGCAATCCACAAATTTTTTGCACAAAGAAATGAAGAAATGATGAGCTAGATAACTTGCCCAAGGTTACTCAGAAGCTAGAAACTAAATGCAGACTCCCTGATTTCTAAACTGAAGCTTGTCCCATTACTTCACATAGTCTCCCTCTCCTCTTGTCTATCTTCTTCTCTCCCCTTCCCTCCTCAATTACTGTCATCCTTTTGCCTTTATGTTAGACCTTCCCATGGTGCCATGGGTATCCCTGAGTGTCACTTGGCTACAGTGGTAGCCTTCATTGCTAAAAAATTGTGGGATGGGGGAAAGGAAGAAAGGAATTAATAGGTGCTCCTGACCCTAAGCTAACAACTTTTCTAGCTTAACTCTTTTTTTTTCCCTCCTCCTCCTCTTGCAGTTAGGTATTCTATATCTTTTTATTTTACTTTCTGACAACACTGCTGACTCAAAGAGCTGACTTAACCCTACCTAATTTGCCAACCTAGTCTCTAAGACAGAAACATAATTAAATTTCTGGGCATATTAATTTCTCTTAATGTCCTTACTAGGTTATGAGTTTGTGAATCTTCAAAAGAGAACAAGGAAATGTAGAAAAGGTTGTTATAAATGTAGCTTTCTAGCTAAGCCCCCATCTCGGCCTGGGTCCTTACATTCTCCCAAATGTATGCCAATCAAATACAAGAAGTGATATATACCAAAGTGTTAACACTGGTCATTACATGGGCATAGAACTGGAATGTGGTAGAGCTAGAGAAGGAGATTATTATCTTTATTCTAGCACATCTTTTAAAAGATTTTTTAAAATGAAGTAAGGGCAAAAGGGAAGGAGAAAGAAAAGGAGGAAGGAAAAGAGTAAGAAAAACATACCCACTCACAATAAAAGTTATAAGCCTGAAATCTAGAATATATCAGACAAAAATTTAAGTATTATAAATAAAAAGGATAAAAGCATAATATCATCAAATCTATAATTCTATAAATCTATAATGCTAGGAATGCTTAATAAAAGGTAAAAGGGTCTATAAATTCCATTTTTTTCCTTAGCAGTTAAACTAAGGAAAGTTCTGAGTTATGGACTAATAGTAAGTATAGATAAAAATGTCTCTGCTGTGAATAGGTGCTAGAATTTTTTATATATACCACTTATGTCTATACAAGGTGGAAAATAGACTGAATAACAGTCAATCTTGTATTTTTGGCCGACTAAATGATTAACTATTTCACATCAGAGTCTATCTCAATCCAATCAACTATATGGAAATTAGTCACTATAATGGAAAAAGTACTTAACTCAAAAGGGTTCATTCATTAATCACATATCAACACACCAGAAAGATAATCTTTCTGCTTAACCTCCCACACTCTACTTATTTATTTATTCATTCCTGCAGCAGGTATTTGTTAAGCTCTTTCAATGTTCCGGGCACTCCATAGGGTGCTAATAATAAAACATACTCCTTAATAAAGGTCACAGATTAGAAGGAGAAAATTAAAAATAATAAATTAGTTAATGATCTGAAAATTAAGATAGATTTGCTTAAAAATGCTTTGGGGGTAGGAGGCAAAAGGGAAAGACTGCACATCCATTCTAGCAGAGAAATCTTCACAGAGGAAGTGACATCTGAGCCAGGACTCAAAGGATGAATAGGAGTTCACCACCAAGTTTCCAATGAAAATCAAACCCTGAAAATAGCAAAGAGGCCAAGTTTATGAATACCTTCATTAGGCCAGCATGTCCCAATTGTTTATAGATCTTACTTGAAAAAAAGGACTCCATGGTCAAAAGAAAGTTTAGGAAAGGCTAGATTCCACAACATTAAACAGTTTTCTTTACAGCAAGACTTCTCAGAACCTTTACATCTCACATATGCCAACCAAATACATGACATGATAACCTAAAGTTAGCTTTGGTTACACCATGGGTGCAGAATTGGAGTGGAGTGGTGCTGGTGCACATTATTAATCTAGAAAAGAGACACAGTACACAGTGATTCCCAGACTTAAGGAAAGCTCCCCCTTTCTTGATAGAAGTTGAGGATCTACTTTTCTGTGTATACACTTTATATCTGCATTTGTGGTCTATATTCATGAATTTATTTTCATGCATGTTTTGGACTAAGATAAGAAAAAGTGATTGTATGTTCCACTAATCAATGTTGGAGAGAGTCCCTCTTGAAAAAAAGTGGGAGGCAAGTCTTATTTCTTCATATTAATAACAGCACTGCAATCATTCTTATTCCAAAAAGGTTGTTATTGCCTTACAGGACACTAAAGAGGATATGTCACCATTTGTTTGGTTTTCAGTGTTCCAAGAAGACTAGAAAACCCAGAGTACAATGCTGGACAATGCACATACATACAATTAGTGATCGTATACTAGATAACTATAACAAATACCAACACAGAAAGTACTTTTCTTCTTTGTATAATGATAAAAAAAATAGATTAGTAATCAATTCATCCCTCCACACCCACTTCATGTATGTGAAATTGTATGTGTTAAATTATGCTTTTTCCCCATTTATGAAAAAAGTACAATTTAAGTATATTTTAAAGAGTGCTAAATATTAATAAAAAGTAAGAGGGGGAAATTCAGATAGCCTAGATTACAGAGGAAAAGACGAATGACTCAGTCAGTCACTATTCCTGTGAACAGAACTTCAGAAACTGCAGATAAAGAAAGGCTTCAGACCTGTTAGATGACGCTATTTAAAACATGCGCTACCTGTATAATAGGCTGGAAAAGATCTATTCTGTTGATGAAAGGAGATTTAGATCTATGACTTACATTATCATGATGAATCCTCTATTAATATTAAAGTTCTATCCATCATATTGGAAATTTCCCCATAGAGATTTTAACATGTCCCTGGTGGCTGCCTTAATATATAAATCATTGCCATTCTGAGAGGCCAGCACAGAATCTCTGCTTATAACTTTTTCTACATCACATCTTTTTTCCATTTTATTTCTGTGCAAATTTAGTCCTTTTCAGCTTCAGCCCACAGAAAGTCGCCCTCTCTTCAGATTACCCATGTTCACGTGGCGCTCACAAGCGCTCTGGTTCAGCTGTTTGGTCCTGTTTCCCTTTCTATTGCTGATAGTAAAATTAGCAGCAGTAACAAGTCTGCTCTATAGGCTTAGGAAACTTGGCTCGAGCTGTTAGTACAAGCAATAAATGCTGGCTGGCTTATATATTGTAGCCTGTAAAATGTTGGATTCCGTAGCTCCAACTGGCCACAGTCTGCACATGTCACATTTCATCAAAATCACTTCAGCAACTATTGTTCACAGGCAAGTCCAAGGAAGGAGAGGGCGATGTGGTAGGGTCACGTGGGCCATAGGAACTCATGGTGGAGCAAGAACAATGCCGCTCCAGGATCTCAAGGATGACAATGATTTGGTGAATCTGCAAATTCAAGATGCTCCAAATTCAACTACTTTTGAGATAAGGAGCGAGGATGAGGAAAAGAATAACAGGCCAAGAATCATGCAATAGGCCTGTTCCTCTCTTCTGTACCAGAAAGAAAACCTAGAAGATAAAAGCTCATCTTCTGCCATCCTTCCAAATTACGCTCTCCTCCCCTTCCCTCCTGGAGTCCACTTCCTCTTCCTCCCACCGGCTCGCGCACGCACGCACACACACACACAGTCATAACTCTGGAAGACTATGGGAATGATGGCAGTGGCAGTAGTGGGAACCAGTAACCAGTAGGACGCTTCCTGGGAGCTTAGCCGGCTAAGGCTTTGGCCAGCCCTGCTGAGCACTTGCCCAACTTTTTCACCACGTTGGCCCTTCAGAAACTTTGACTGGGCCACTGAACAGAGAGCACATGGACACCTAGTGGCTGCCCTTCACCCTTACAGCTTTGCTTTGTTCCAGAATGTGGTCAACCCATGTCGCCCTCCTCTACTCCAACTCTCTTCACAAATTCCCCCTCAGAAGGCTTCCCAGAGCGGGGACACGTTTCGCCTGTCAGGCTCTCTGCCTGAGGGAGAGGGGTCAAGCATAACTCACGGCATCCCGAACTTTCTTTGCTAGGACGCAGTTAGGGGAAAGGATGTGGAACAAGATGGCCCCAGACTCGCAGACGGAGAGCACCTACCGCTAGCAGTGTGAGGGAGAAATTACCTGACAGATTTTTCATTCAAAAAACTTTATAAATTTTTAAATCTTACTCTTTCAGAATGAGCCATAAATGGGTCAAATGATACAGAATAGTAAAATAGATGTGATATGAATTCTTTATAATTATGGAAATAGTGGCTTCCTTATTGGTCACATGAGTCACGTAACATGTAATTCCCTGTCTTGGGTTATTAATAATGGATATGCAGTTATCAAATTGTTCTAATGAACACTTCTAAAATACTTTCTGTCACTGAAAGCAAATATTTTACTGCAGATGGATATGCTTGTACTACTAAACCAAAATGTCTCATTATTACTACTTCTAATTTAGTGTAAATACTGTTTAAAAATTGACAGAGAGCAATGAAACTAATTACCAAAAGAATATATGCTTATATTTGGAATTACACACCAGAGTCTTATTTTTTGCTACCTCCCAAATAAACATTCCTTACTGATCTCTACATAGTTCATTATATAAAGAAAGGAAATTTTGGATTGTGTTTCCATGGAAGACTACCCAAGCATCAGGCAGAGAATGGCAAATCTGCCAACTTAATAGAAAAATTAACTTTCTTGTTTAAAAAACCACTCTACTTTAGGCCACAGAACATATTCGACCTTAGTAAACTCAGTGGAAAGAAATGAATTAAGCCCGTATCCCCATGGCAAAATAAAGGGTGTAAAACATTTAGGAAAGAGGTCCAAGTTAAAAAGAGTTTAAGACTATTTAGGGACCAAACCATCTGGTCTCGAAACTCTCGGGACAGTGCTTCGTATCTGGTGTGAGCCTAACGCTGGAAACAGGAGCGCCTCCAAATGCCAAAGAGAAACACCTGAGCCAGGGCTCTCACCTGCCAGGGGAGAAAGGGAATCTTACAGGCTCTCAAAGTTGGCACTGCTTTTGATGGATATATGGAGAAAGAGCTGGGAATTGTGCCCTCAGCTGTCCCTGGGGAAGAAAGATCTAGAATTTGTTTTGTTTTGATTTTTTACCATCAAAACCCCACCTGAGCCATAAAAATATCGCACAAGAACACCTGCTTGCAAAAAACAAAGACCCAGATGGCCCAGCTGAAAGCAGTGTCTACTGGTATCACCAGGCTAGAGCAGAGACTCCTTGAGCACCATGACAGAGAAACAGAGAAATACCTGCAGCAACACAGAATGGTTAAGTCACCCCCTGACTGAAAGTCAGAACATAGATTTTCACCAGCTAAGGAAGTAGTTTTTCTCTGCACAAGGAATTGGAGTCAGAGAGGGATGAGTCCAGATCCTCCCTTACTGTATCTAGCTGTACTGAATACCTTTTGTGTCGTCTTCCCAGTAGCGCCACCTACCCCCTGCTCCTCTCCTGAGTTCACCGTAGGATCTTCTATGTTGGTGCAATGTGGCCCGCCTCCAGCCACAGATGATTGATTCAGGAAGGGGCACCTTATCCAGACAGGGCCAATCAGATTCCTTCCCTAGCAGTTTGACTCAGGAACAGAGAAAGATAAGGAAGGCAGTTTTTCATGGAGTGACCAAAATTGAGGATGTGTAAACTCTATTGACAAATAGAGAAGTTTAAACATCTACACAGAATTAGCAGGGGATAATGAAACAGATGCAGAGAGAAGAAATGAGAATCCAAGAGAAAGTCTCGATGGTGATTTGAGTCCTTAGCTCCAGATGTTATATAGGCCCCAATCCCATTCATGAGACATCCCAGTATCCTTATATCAAATTCCCCATTTTGCTTAAACACATTAGAAATTTCGATAATGGACAACCGAGGAGTGATATATCAGGTAAAGGAGAGCCTGGTTTTGCAGCTGTGCAGATAGGAAAGCTTCAACTACAAAACATTTACAAGAATAGGAACCTGTCCAGGAGGCAGAGAGCACCAACAGGAGCCCACCACGATTCCTCTCCTATTCCATCTCTCACCGTGCATGCCTTGCTTATGCTGGATCTCAGGGTCTCCCCGGGAATTCTGAGACTCCTTCTCCCTCGATATTTACCCAAGTAAGATCAGATTAAGATATACATTAGAGGGAAGTCTGGAAGCGGCAAATTTAAATAAACAAATCAGCCTGAAGTATTGTATTTGAAAACACAGAAAGGGCTATTCCACCGCTCCTGACCTAGAGGTTGGGGGATGAGGCAGGGACAGAGGGAGTATTCACTGAAGACCCACATCACCCTCCAAGTTGGATGTTTCTAGATCATGAGTCACCAGCTACTCCCAACAATGAATCAGAGAGACATCTCTACTAGAGGTCATCGGCCAACACCCTCTATTCTAAAATTGCTCTGGGTCATTTGAGGATAGGTTTAAAATAGGCTATTGTCCCTAGAACTGGTATGCCTGGTTGGGCATCTAAATATGCTCTAAAACCTTTACCAGCTTACTCAAAAGGAAAATATCTGATCTCTTAAACTCACCAATTTATAAACCTGCTAAGTTTTAAAACCAGTATAGAACTAAACCCAATAGGCATGTTAAATGAAAAACTTTCGACAAATTAAATTAAACTTGTTGTTTAATTGAGCAAGAATGAATTGCATATTGGGCAACCTTCAAAAACAGCACAGGTTCAGAGAACTCTGGCCTGTAACATGAGCAGGCAGCATTTATGGACAGAAAAACATTAAGTGAGGTACAAAGCCAGCCCTATTGGTGATAGCTAGGCCTTGGCCTTATTTGAATGTGGTCTGATGAGTTGGCCACCTGAGATTGACTGCGGCTCAGCTGCAGAGATTGGCTCAGCTATTTCTTATAAGAGACTGTACTCCTAAAATAGGCTTCCAGTTGGTTTATGTACTAGTTAGGTTGCAGTCTGTTATGTAAGGACTCAATCACGGAGGCAGCCTCAGGCTAGCTTTAGTTTAATTTAACAAGTACTTAATGAGGATCATATTAACATTTATTTAGCTCATTTAACCTCAGTTAGTACAGATATTTTCACTCTAGATTTCATCTTTTAGAATCAGAAGATGGCTAGAAAAATCCTCTTTTAATTAAATGTATACACAAAGTTGTTCCTATAGGTTTAAAAGTATGTTTTTTAAGTACTCCTCTGAAGACAACAGTAATGATTTGGCTGAAGGTTTTTCCTGTTTGCTTGCTAGGAATTGGGTGAGTTTTATTTGTCATAGAATTGGTTGAATTTAACAAGCAGAACTACCATGCTGTAATTCCTGGCTATATCATGGACACATCCTCTTGGGGAATGTAATAAAAACCAATGTTGAAGGGAAGTATAAACCCCTTCCCAGTGCTGAAGGCCAGCCACAGTGACTCAAGTGATAGAGGCAGCCATTGGGTATGAGGTGGTCACATGTGCATTACAGGTAGAGCAGAGAACCAGGTGGCCTTGCCAAAGCCAAAGAGCTGGTATCAAAACGAAGGAAATCAAAGTGCCAGTGTCTTAACACAAGGGTGGTCCAAGCTAGGCCAGCTCTTGCTCAGAATCTAGGCAATTGCACAGCTGCTATGGACCTTTCCAGAAGCTCTTACCAATTGTAAAGGACAACAGGACCCCCTACACAAAGCAAGAAACAAACGGCAACAACCCCATTCATGTGCATATTTCCATCAGTCCCCTTTCATCAGAGATGAAAGAGCACCTGAGAAGGTCCACTTTACTGATGATGCTCATTCTGATTAGTTACACATCTGCCCTTATTCCTGTTGGAGATGGGAAAAGAGTTGTCCTTGCAAATATCCTCCACAACCAACGTCAGTGTAGGTTTAAGCAATGGATTTCCTCCCCAGTGAAGATGTGGCCAGGCTAATGGGAAAGGGCAGGCTAAGGACTAGGTTAGGTCCTTCCTAAGCTATTCAAAGTCTTAAATCTTATTTTATTAAAGTAAATTAGTACTTGAAGAGCACATTCGATATTTTAGGGTAGATCCTTCAAAAAAAACCAAAACATAAAAACTCAAAATATTGAAAAAGTACATATTTCATAAGAAATTATATTGTCCTGACCAGGCTGCAATGACAAGATGGCTGCTTGCTTATTTTAAAAATATCAAAAGCAAGACTGGCCAAAAAGAAAGAAAAAAGAAAAAGCTCAGTGAAGGTCTTGGTTTCCATTACCTACTTTTGTGCAAAAGCTACGTGTTGTTTTAACTAAACATCTGGTCTTTGTCCCTCATCTACCAAATTCTGAGTTTTCTTGACAATTTGGCAAGAGGTACCACAATCCCCTGCCAGGCCAGTAAAAATCACACATTTTTCCTGCAAGGAAAAAAAAATGTCAATAAAAAAATGAAATAAAAAACATAAAAGCTTGAATTGAAAAGCTGTGCTGTAGAGAGGCTGCTTCCTAATCAGCTTTGCACAATTGCTTTTAAAAAATACTACCACTCTGTATCGTTTGAAAGATCTAATACTGTTACTGAATGTTCGCTCTACCTATTGCTCTAAAATGTGTCCTTTAGATATAGGGTCCCTGCCACTGAGTCAACCTTCCAGAATAAATCATGTGAATTAATTTTTATAAATATTTAATGTTTATTCTTGTATTACACAAATTGATTCTTTAAGTTACTTCAACTAGAATTGAATTTCAACTGCTTTTGCTCCATGGAGGAATAATCTCAGGTTTACATCGGCACCTTCTGAGGCCCTGGCATTGTAATCTGTCATAGTAAAAAGCAGAGAAGTAAATAGAATTCTGCTCTCAAAATATGACAAGCTCATTATAACAAGCCACTCATAAATCTTGAAACGAAGGCACTACCATATATTTTTAATAATAATTTTATAGAATTTGCATAGAATGTTTTTATTTGGAACAAAGGTAGGTATTTCTTTCTCCTTGCCACACATAATGCTGAAATGAATTATATAGTAATACCACCACCCACCTCTAAAGAAGGTCTGAAATTAGTGAACAAATGGTTACAAAATACTGAGCAAACATGAAATGCAAATTAAGACGCTAACGTCCATAAATTCTTCTTTATAACGATCAGATTATGCTTAGATGGGAAGGAGGAAATAAATATTGTAAAAAGGCAAGTGCCCTGGAAGTAGATTGCTGGATTGAGGAGAGGGCTCTATAACAAGGTTCCTCCAGATATTAAAATTAACCACCTTCTTGGTAGACCTCACCGGGGCCTTAGGAAGCATGGATCAATGTATGGAGTGAGCTGCCCTTTCTACATAAAGATTTAAATAGAAACTTACAGCCCAGGGCACAGAAACAACCTCTCATTTGAGATATTTTGCTAGAAATGCAGGTACACTAGAGCCTTCCAAAATCCTAAACCTAACTGTCCACGTATGGGACTCAGCCTGGAAAAGTCTTAAATGTGAATCCCCAACAGGAAAAATGTTAAGATATTATGATTTCAGGACAAATCACAAACCTAAGCTCGAATAATGTATGAATCACAGTAAAGAGAAAACTCTTATCAATGGCCAAAACTGGGAAAAATAATTAACAAATAATTTCACTTTTAACTCCTCTTCCCAACACTGCTGAAAAATTTATTCATTCACTTAGAAATAAAATTTCCTAAGCATCTGTGCAATTGACAATGGGAATGCCGCCATGATCTGCATGAGCAAGTCCTTCTGTCACAAGGTTTTCAGAGCAATGGAGGAGACAGGGCAAGCCAGCGTCATAAGAGCAATGATTAGTGAATAAAAAAGAGCTAGCTATTAGAGCTGGAAGTCAAGAGAGCCTTTTCACAACATGGGATGCCTCAGCTGAGGCCCAAAGAATGAATAGGTGTAAGAAGGAAAGATGCAAGTGGACAAATATTTGATGCACAACAAAATCATGGACAGAGGTCTGGAGGCAAGAGATAGCTTATTTATTTGCAAGAAGAGAAAGAAGTGTGTCATAAAGCAGAGAGTTGGTAGGGTGTGGCGAGAGTCAATGCCAAAGAAATAAGCAGAGTACAGATCGCGAAGAGTGGGCTCTCTGAGTGATTCTGAGGGAAATGGAAAATCACTGAAAGGTATTAAAGAGGAAAGTCATATATGTATCATTTTTTATAAAAATATTTCTGATTGCACTGTGGAGAAAAAAATGAAGAAGATCAAGAACAGGATCTAGGCAAGAGAAAATGACAAATTGAGTAATGGCAGTGGGGTTGGAGAGAAATGAGCAGATTTAAGAGTTACTCAGAAGTTGGAAGAGAATAGACTTGATCAGGCAGACTTGTATGGTCATTAAGTGTTCAGACTTTATGGGTTCAAATCCTGGCTCTGACACTCATGGGGAAAGTTACTTATTTCTTCTGCATTTTAGTTTCCCTTTCTGTAGAGTAGGAACAATAATAGTACCTTGTTATGGGATTGTTATGAAAGATAAGTGAGTGAATTACCAAAGTGCTTACAGTAGTCCTTGGCACATGATAAGCACTCAAAAAAATATTGGCTGTTACTATTATTGAGTGTAATAGCCCAAAACTAGAAACAACACAATTGTTCATCAACTGTAGAATGGGATGTGGAAGGAAAAGAAGAGGATATTGTCCAGGATCTTGCAGCGGATTTGGGCTTAGATAAATGGGTGGATGACAGTAATTTGTGCCAGTTATCTATTTATTGCCTCTCGGCTGCAAATCTACCCTTCAATGCATGCTTTTAGATAAGGGAGATGGACCCAGTATGCATTTCTCCTTTGCAGCGGGCACAATTTTAAGGTTTGTCAGTAGAAGGCACTGGAGGGTCACTACAGCAGGAAGGCACTTCTGTTCCTGGTTCAAGTGTGCTTCAGTTTGCTTCTGTATGCATGGCCGTCAGCGGTCCACATGGGGGACGCCCAGTGGTGCTCACCTTCATCGAGTTTCAGTAGAAGACTGCCAGGAGTCTCACAGATATTTCAGAAGTGTTTTTCCCACCCTAGGCCCACCTGCACCCCACAAGGATGTCTCCTGGTTGATTCTGCAGACAAGCTCTGGCCTGGGGCAACCCAACAAACCTCCCTGCATTGTCTGAATTCCAACCAGTGTATTCTTTCCTTGGATACTCTTCCTTAGCCCTAGTGTATTATTTACCCCTTTATAGTTAATTCCCTATTATAATTAATAATTCTCCATATTAATCATTTCCTTGTTCAAAGGATTGTGTGTTTTCTGTCTCCTGATTGGACCCTAACTGATGCAGTACTATTCGTTGAAATGGAAAACACAGGAGGAGAAATAGGTGTTGAAAAGATAAATTCCATATTGGACATACTGGACTTGAAAAGCTTATGGGAAATCCAAACAGCACTGTCCCGTGGGAAGCTGCATATGGGGGTGAGGGGTCTAAAGCTCAGGAGAAGTGAACAGGCTGGAGAAATGGGCTTAGAAGTGAGCAGTGTTAGCCAGGCATGGTGGTTCATGCCTGTAGTCCCAGTAGGATGGCTTAAGTCCAGGAATTCGAGGCTACTGTGAACTGTGATCCTGCCACTGCACTCTAGGCTGGGCAATGCAGCAAGACCCTGTCTCAAAAAAAGGAAGAAGAAGAAGAAGAAAGAAGGAAGGAAGGAAGGAAGGAAGAAGAAAAAGTGTGTAGTCTTGAGGCCTCTAAAATCTTAGCAAATGAAGCACGTATTATTTAAATGCCACAAATCAGGGAGTCAGAGAGATAGATGTGTCTGTTAATTTTTTGTGTGCTCATATGTCTCATCAGGAAGCCGTAAACCAATTAATTTGGATGTGTGTATGTCGCTAGCAGCACACTTCACCAAAAGATGTATGGTGATTTCATACTGTGTATGTCAGGTAATGTTGTTCTGTATCTGTTAACATTTTCAAAGCTAAAGGAAGACATGGTTGAAAAGAGCCAAGGCCTATATTAATACAATAGCTCTAATTACACTCCAAACTTAGAAGCCTGACTAGCTGGAGGCAGGGGAGCAATTAGTCATATCAGCTCCTCCTATGCTGACTGGAAACCGAAAACCTCTAATCCACGTGCCAACACCCCAAGCAGCAGCACTGAAAACTGGCGAACTGCTTAAAGTTTCACATTATTTGAAAATGACAACTAGATGCAAATATATTTTGAAAGAGACCCAGCCTGACGTTTCCTTCTCTTTCTGGAAGCGTGAACTCCGTCAATAAAACTTACCTCTTGCTTCACCTATTTCTCAAGAAAGTTTGGATCTACTGACCACCAAAAAAAAAAAAAAAAGGAAGCTCCATCAGCAGTTTGCAAAAGAACAATTTGGAAGAGAAATGTATTAAATCCTCAGGGAAATTAAACCCAAATAACCCAATAACAGCATTACAAAATTAACACTGGACTATGAATTGAATTAATTGCCTCATACTGCGGGGAGCCTTGGCTACCACAGACCAAAACAAATGAAGCCAATGATGTCAAATGCCTTGAGAGAGGCTGCAGGCAAGAGTGACGTAAAGGTCACTCAAGGGTGCACCCACCAATGGCTTTCAACGTTCTGACTTATTCTGAAGAGCTTCAACAGAGACAGGTCTTCACTTTGCCATCTCATGCCTCAAATTATGTATAGTGGGTTGGTGAGAGAGGCTAGAGATGCCACAATTCTTGACACAGCTCAGCAATTTTATGACGTTTTGTGAATTACCTCTAAGTGTCTGTGTCTAGTAGTCACCGGACTATTATTGGAAATCCATGGAAGGTCTTTTTCTCCTAAGAGGATCAAAGTGACTGATGGGAACAAGCAAAGGTTTCTCTGGAACGTAGGCATCTTGGTGATAATGCAGATCTTTAAGAATACCAGTCAGGCCCGGCGCGGTGGCTCACGCCTGTAATCCGAGCACTCTGGGAGGCCGAGGCAGGCAGATCACTCAAGGTCAGGAGTTCGAAACCAGCCTGAGCAAGGGCAAGACCCCATCTCTACTATAAATAGAAAGAAATTAATTGGCCAACTAATATATAGAGAGAAAAAAATAGCCGGGCATGGTGGCACATGCCTGTAGTCCCAGCTACTCGGGAGGCTGAGGCAGCAGGATTGCTTGAGCCCAGGAGTTTGAGGTTGCTGTGAGCTAGGCTGACACCATGGCATTCACTCTAGCCTGGGCAACAAAATGAGACTCTGTCTCAAAAAAAAAAAAAAAAAAAAGAATACCAGTCAGCTGCCCCGAAAGAGACTCACTTTGGCATTTCTGTAAATTCTCCCTTAATGCCAGTGAGGACAGTATGCCTGTGGCAGTGCAAGATGACCTAAGTAAAATGGGCCCTGCAAGTGACAAAATTAGCATGTGAGCCCCTCACCAAGCCTCTGCTAGTGTTCTGGAGGACTTTGAGGAGGAAAGCAGGATGCAGCATCCTGACAGAAATAAAATGCTGGTGATTTATGCAGTTTTGCCAAATAAGACCCACAGGGCAGATATGGAGGGGCTTAACTGCCTCCAGCTTCACTGAGCCTGCCAGTTTGTCAAAATGCCTATCGAATATTTGCTCTTGTGCACGTCCTTCACATTACAGCTGACATTTACTCCTGACGCTTTTTAATAACCAAACAGCATTTACAAAAAATTAATTCATGGCATTTTATTACGGTATTATGTGACTTATAATTCTCTTCACATTCTTAATTTTGTGTGACATTTTGAAAATACTATGCCTTTTGCGTGAATTTTAAAAAAAGAAAACATAGCTAGCGTGTATTGAATACTTTTTTTTTCCTTTCCTCAAGAATTGACACAAACACCAAAAACAAAAGACTTTTTGTGTAAGCTCATAGAAATGAAGCATTCTGTTTGTTTGGAATCTTAATGACCATCACCCCAAACTTACCTGATTAGAAGCTCTTTCATAATGAGGACAATTATTTTCAAAGTTAATGGATTTGCAAGCACAAACATTGCTGTCTTCCCAGAATGAATTACTCACATCCGTTACATGCATATTTTAGTCACACACTCTAATTAATATTAGTACATAAAATGTGTGGGATTCATTTCACTGACAAAAAAAAAACCCTATCCTTTGTCTTTAGATGATATAAAAACACCACAATTTCCCTTCTTGTAGACGTTGGGCTGCACCTATAGACTTAATTTTAGATTTGGACAAAAATGGAAATCATTTCATCAAAACGATTCATTTTATTGACTTTAGCCACTTTAAGTTTATTAACATCAAACTTGTGTGCAGATGAATTAATGATGTCCAATCTTCACAGCAAAGAAAATTATGACAAATATTCTGAGGTAAGTTTTTAAAAATCTATTTAACATAACTAGCATTAATTATATAATAATTGTTCTAAGTCTAATGATTTTATAAGGACTAAAGAGTAAGTTAGTTTGTGCTTTGTCTTTTTGCCAAACTTCAGCCTTCCTATGACAATGTATTGATATAACTTGTATTATCGAGCATGACAGCAAACAGCCTGGCCTCACTAATGACAATTGAAGTAGAGAGTATGATACTTAGCAAGCATAGGTGCATTACTAATTTTCAATGGTCTCACAAGTGCACATTTGTAATAAATATTTGCAGAAATAAGATCTGGATGCATTTCAACTGGACATTTCAATTGTTTTAAACTACAAATGAAAAAATACAAAATTTTTATTTTCTGTTTAGCAAGTACAAGCTGGTAAGTTTGTCGTAAATCTATATCTAAGTAAAAATGTCTATCCCTAGATGGTGAAACTGAAAGTTATTTTTATTTTCTTATTTATGTTTTCATATATTTTCCAAATTTGCTGAAATTAGTTCATATTACTCATTTTACTCAAGTTACAATCAGAAGACAATCACTTAAAAATCTTCATGTGGACAAACTTTTATGGTAAAACTAGATCTAATTAAATATTTCACTATTGTAAATGATTCCTATAAAGTCGGTATATTTGTGGTACAGTAATTCATAAACCAATAGGTTCTTTACTAAAAACGTAATTTATATTCTAATAAAAATATGATTGGTTTTTTGAGAAATGTTTTTAGATTGAAATTCTAAGTAAGAGAGCATGAAAAAAATTCAATGGGGCCCTCCTACAACTGTACCCCCAAACCTGGCTAGTATCTATTTCCATGTATCATATTTCTATCACTTTGACCTTTAAAAAGGGGGGAAACAAGAAACATGAAAAGAGAGCGGGAGGTTTCTCTAAAATCAAAATATAAAAATAAATAAAATATTTTGTAAACGTGAATCAAAAAACTGGAAGAGAATAACTGCAATAAAATAAACTTTGCCTCATTTCAATACTTCATTATGTTCCTGCTGCTCCAACTCATTGCTATATTTACTATATATATTTTATTAATATTTTATGGTTGTCTTACAATAGTCTAGGGACAGAGAAACTAGATTGCTTTAAGAATCTTAATACAAATTATTTATTAAAAAATTCTGCACATAAGAACACAAACTTTGTTTATAGCTTTAACAATTGTGCAGATTAAAGTCGAGATTGAAGTTAATTTGGGGTTTAAATCTATTGCTTATAACAATAATATATTATTGTAATGGTCATTTCTAATGATAGCCTAGAGGACACCAAAAAGGGGAAAAAGAAAGGAATCTCAATTTTGAAGAATTAAAAGATTGGGAACCAAAAAATGTCATTAAGATGAGTACAGCCGCAGTCAACAAAATGCCACACTCAGGAGCCAACTTGCCATTGAGATTTGGGAGGACCATACAAGAAGAAAGAATCACCGGGGTGACAGCCAACCTGCCTCTTAGATTTGGAAGGAATGTGAAGGCAAGCATCCCGAGATGTGTCCCTAATCTGCCCCAAAGATTTGGGAGAACGACAACAGCTAAAAGTGTCTCCAAGACACTGAGTGATTTATGCCAACGATCCACGCATTCACCCTCTGCCAATGAGTTACTTTATTCTATGACCTGTCAGCACCAAGAAATCCAGCATCCTGACCAAAAACAACCAAGGTAAATACTTGAAAACCTAAGTGTATGGGTAGTTGTGTAGAGCTAGTCCAGAAACTTAAAATGACCACATCTTTTCAAAACAAGTTTCTAAGGAAGTAAGTTTCTTAGAAGGAGAAAGGCAAACACACGAGGAACTAAATACCTGTAAATTGAGAACTATTAGAAGGTCAGGTACAACAAGTATGGCTCTAGGTGTAAAGTCATGAGATGGCTTTCCCTATACTGCATATGGGCATCAATCTCATTATTCATTAGCCCATGCAATGACAGACTATTGTCTGACATTTGACCTCTCCAACATGAGAGAGGTGTCCTCACGTACCAAGGACACCGTCTCAATAACCCAAGTCTCAAATGCAGAAGGTTTTCTTCCCTAACTCTTAATCAATTTTTTTTTCTTTTTTCTGGGTCTCATTTTATAAATATATCCTGTTATTATCATTCTTTGTGTTAATTAACAAGTATTTATTATCTACTATGTACACATCAGAATGCAAGGTACTGCCAGTACAAGAGATTTAAAAAATTAATAAGCTACCTTATTTTCTAGATAGACAGTATATTAAAAAAAAGAAATTCTCCTTGATACAAAGTAGAATGTGATGTGGCAGACTACCACCTTATCTGAGACCTTCTCAGAACACCCCTGATTTATTTTTTCCCATGGTACTTGTCCCCGTCTGACATATATTTAGGGTCCGTCACGTTTACTGGAAATTCAGTTCCATAAATCCCATAATGTATATCACAGTGCCATGTCCACCAAGAGCTGGGCCTGCCACGTAGTAAGTCTTCCATATTTGCTAGAATGAATGAAATAAGACAGGCACTAATAAGGTCCTACGGAGGGTCAGAAAAAAAGAGCATATCTCCAAATGTGAGACTCTGCCTTTGAAAGACTCACTGGAGAAGAGAGGTCATTTTCAGGCAAAGAGAAGAGTATAATAAGCAAAGGCATGAAAGTAAGGTGAGCCAAGAACAGCCGAGGCTCAGCTTGGAAAGAGCAAAGAGTACATGAAGAGGAGAGGAAAGAAGGTGAAATGGATACAGTCGGAGCAGAGAGTGCAGACATTGGGGTGGGGATGAGGGGGACTTGGGGCATCATCATTCATCAGGAGAGGGAGAACCGCGGACATTTCTGCTGAGGTCCTGGGAGGTCATACAGAGGCAGAATTTGGCAACTAATCAGCTGTTGGGAGTAAGGCAGTGGTGAGGGAGAGAGAGGACTCAATGGTTCAGTTTTCAAGCCTGAGTGCCCATCATAAACTCAGCATCCCAGCCATATCTCATTCATTTCAAGTGCAACACAATTCAATTCAAGTATAATTAGGCAATTAAGATCATGGCTTGTCTTTTCATATGTTCTTGTGTACTATTGTTCTGATGGATGAGAACATTTTGTACTGCTTCCATTTTAGGAGAGTGGTATTCAAGAAAATAGATGATGCAGAATTGAAACAAGAAAAATAAGAAATCTGGAGCCTGTCCCTAAAGATGGTGTAAAGCTGTGGCCTATAATCCAGACAGCTCTGTAGTGAAGACAAGGAAGAGTGGCTACACCTGCTTGATGAGTTATGTGGCTTTGATGACAATTTTTCCTTGTCTGTACAGCTAGTATCTTCAAAGTTATAAAAAAAAATTAAAGAATACTTATAATAAATTTGAAATAATTTTTGCCTGAATAAAAAGAGCATTGCAGATTTTTATGAAACATCTGGTGAAAGAGAAAGAAAGTGAAAGAGAAAGAAAAAAACCACATCACTAACCTATATAAATACCATGGGCACAGTTACACTTAATTTTTCTTTCTTTTTTTTTTGAGACAGAGTCTCACTTTGTTGCCCGGGCTAGAGTGCCATGGCATCAGCCTAGCTCACAGCAACCTCAAACTCCTGGGCTCAAGCGATCCTTCTGCCTGAGCCTCCTGAGTAGCTGGGACTACAAGCATGTGCCGCCATGCCCATCTGATTTTTTTTCTATATATTTTTAGCTGTCCAAGTAATTTCTTTCTATTTTTAGTAGAGACGGGGTCTCACTCTTGCTCAGGCTGGTCTCGAACTCCTGAGCTCAAAGGATCCACCCACCTCAGCCTCCCAGAGTGCTAGGATTATAGGCATGAGCCACCGCACCCAGCCATTTACACTTAATTTTAAAAAATTAATAGAAGAGTGGCCTGGCAAACATTATGATGAGAATTAAATAATTTAACAGAATAACATGGTTGACAAATAAGTGAACAAGGATAACAAATCACTCATAAATATGTTTTTATAGACACGTTTTTTTCCACTGACTCAACTGTTAATGAGTCTGTGATACTATCCTTGATCTTAGCCAAAAGGCTGAGAAGCAATAGTGAATCTGTAATAGATTGAAATTTAAAACCTGACCTCTTTCTGTGTAATATTACAAGATAAAGGAAACTCTTAAGAGTTTAGGGAGATAAAAGAAAAAGGCAACTATTAGTGACCTCTCTTGGTGTCTCCTCAATCAGAAATGTGCCTCTCTTGTGTCTCCTTTTTCTTCACTTAACGTCTCAAGTTTTTGATTTGCAGAAAATAGCTAGCCACTCTTCAAGTAACAATTTATAAATTCAGTACGCCACAACACAAATGCTCAGGGATTCGACTTGAGGCCTAAGAATATGAAGCCCTTAATCAGATGTAACCGGTTTATTGAACAGTCTCCACTCCATAGGGTGCACACAGGAAATGGTTTTATTTTTCTCCCATCGTGCCCCCAGCTGGGCCATGTTGAATCTCCCTCCCTTGCTGGGTAGAGATCCCTTAACAATACCCCAGATAGATTCTATCACTTGTTGGGTCAATTCTTGATATTAAAAAACTCCATCAAGTCCAGCTGAAGACACCAACCTTATAACCAAAATAGAGTCCCCTCCTCCATCACTGGCTGAGCTGGTGGCTGGAAGGACCCAAAGTAGGAAAGGGGCGAGGCCTGCTCTTCTTCTCGCCCTCCCATCTCTCACCCCAGAGGTAGGGTAGTGGGAGAAAACACAGTAGGCCCTGGAAAACCATCTGCCCTCCTATGTTATCCAGGGTGTGCAGGTGGACGAGGAAGAAGCAGGGTGGGAGGTCAAGAGAGGCTGTCTTCTCCTCTCCATGTAAAGTTGCAGCTGCTACAAGTGCTTTCTTTGGGAAGCCACACAGGGGCCTGCATGCCACCCAGGTCACCAAGCTGGGGGACCTGGGTGCTACTTGATCTCTCCCAACTACCCTCACCTCATGCACACTGCCCCCCCTCCAGCCTCTTACTGCCAGAAAGAGAGGCTCAAGCCAGCAACCTTCCCAGTACCCATTTGAGGCATAGAAAATGCAGACACTCCAGCTGTACCAAGGGTGGGCTGCAGGTGCCCCTCTCAGCCCCCCATTCGTCTCCACCTGCTTTGCCTTGTTTAGGAGGGGCAGGGGTGGGCCCTAAGCAAGCAGCTGGTCAGAGGTGGCATGCCAGCGTGCAGTCATGACCCCACTTTCTACCAGTGGCTTCTAGGAACCCCTCTTCCATGGCTTCAGGGGCAGAGGCTGCCACTGCAGGCCCACTCCAGGCCAACCTCGCCCCTCTGCATATCTGGGAGGGGCAGGGCTGTGGCTCTGCCATTGCTTAGCCAACCACAAAGGGGGTGTCTGGGTCCTACCATCCATGGTTTTCTTTATAATGTCAGGTAGTTAGTGCCTCTGCACCTCCAGATTTGGTCTCCAGTCACCAACTCTGGGCAATAGAGAAAGCATCACACAACATCCTGCTACAATAATAAATAAAGTAAGGCCACTTGGTCTTTTGAGAGTATAGGAAAATATCTTGTCATAGAACATGGGTTCTTAACCTAAACCCCTGCATTTGTGGAAAATGTTAGCTGAATAACCAGGTGTCGGCTGCCCCCTATCCAGTTGCCTTACTCTGTTTGGGCCCCACCCAGCTTCCACAAGTCTATGCATGTAAATCCATGTGGCGTTTGCGATTTTGCTCAGGATTTGTGGAATCAGGAGGAGGGGATCACATCATACTGCAGTTCACTGGGAAAGTCTCTCCCATCTTTCATTAACTGGACCACCAGCAGGACCCCTCTTCCTCTGCCCTCTGCCGCTCACCCCACAGTGGCTTCAGGGGGGTGCAGTCCCTGCAGTCACACAGAGCCCCTTGCTTGGTTAAATGCTGTTGTCGTGAAATTCAAGGGGTCCCACGTTTTTATTTTGCACTGGGTCCTGTGTATCATGTAGCCTGACCTGCTTCCCCCAAACTGGGCCACGCTAGCTCCTCCCATATCCAATTCCTCCCTGTCCCCGTTTTGATTAACCAGAGCAGCTTCCATTTTCTACATGAAACCCAAGAGCCAGCCTCACGCAGGCCTGGAGTTCTGTTCCCATCCCACAGGGGGTGTAAACTATAACTGCGTGACTAACGAGGTATGGTCAAAACGCACATTTATTTTTATGTCCCATTGCCCTTTTAAAATAGAAAGGGTAAGGAAGAGGTTGTGCAGAAATCTTCCACTGACCCAGGGTGGAAACTTACCCAGATGCCACAATCTTCAACTGATCTTTTGTTAGTTTGTTTGTTTGTTTGTTTGTTTGTTTGTTTGACAGAGTCTCACTCTGTTCACCAGGCTGGAGTGCAGTGGCATCATCACAGCTCACAGCAAACCTCAAACTCCTGGGCTCAAGCAATCGTCCCATGTCATACTCCTGAGTAACTTGGCTAATTTTTTAAATTTTTTTTGTAGAGACAGGGTTCAGCTATATTGCCCACACTGGTCTCGAACTCCGGTCATCAATTGATCCTCCTACCTCGGTCTCCCAAAGAGCCGGGATTATAGGTGTGAGCCACAACACCACACCTTGCCCACTGCTTTTCCAAGTCATATTAGAACTTTAGCCTCTCCAAGTCAAAAATACAGTCTCAATTGCATTGCCATCAACATTTCAATCTGCATTCCACTATTCATTCTTTCATTTTCCACTTTTCCCATGCTGATGCCTTGGTTCTGAAACAGGAGTGTGGTGGACTTCTCTCTTCCAGCCTCACCTGCTTCCTCTCTCCCCGGCTGCTGTTTTGGACTCCACTGGGACAGAAGGGGATTTGGGATGAGAGATGAAGGGAAGGGATAGCCGTTCTCACCAGGATGCATAGCCTCACACCCAGCAGGTGTAGGTACCATGGACTACTGGGGACCCTCTCCCTGCAACTATTGTTTCCCCAGCCTAGCTCCGGCCCTCAGCCCTGGGAGACAGAAACCCACTCCATACATGCCCATTTCTCTTCCAGGGATCCTCGTGAGTAGGACTGGAAACCGCTCCAGCAAATCTCTCTTTGTCATATCTGGTCATGAGCAGCTCACCCTCCACACCCAGCGTGATGCCAACATGGCTGCCCGGGCCCACCCCACCGTTGCTCCTTCCCCCACCTCTTTAGCCTTTCTGATCTGTGTTTCTCTCAACCACAGGAACATATTTCCTGATCCTATGGAAGCCCCTCCCTGGTGAAGGGTGAGGGACACAGTAATCCCTGACACCTGGGCATGGGCACAGGTACGAGTACTCACAGCAGGCTAACAACTCTCCAGAGAAATCTCTCACTATCCCAAACTCTGTCCTTTTATAATCTCCAAGTGGGTGAAGGAACTGAAAACTAGGGGAACCAGTTTCCAACAACTTCCTTCAAAAAGTCTGCTTTGGAATTTTATATCTATTAGTTTCTGGTGTTTCAGTTAAAACTACACTTTTGACATCTTTTGCAACAAAGATGGATCTCTCCTTAAGAAAAATGCTCATGGCTGCTAAAATGATGTTTTCTCTAAATCATTGCCCATATAGCTGCATTTTTCTGAAGAGGGAGTTCATAATTCTTGGGTAGATTCTCAAAGGAGTTCAGGATCCCATAAAGTTGAAGAATCACTGCAATAGCAGATTATTTCTAGAATTATTTTAATATCTAACTCAATTTATAGATGAATACTATTATCTGTTTGGTCATTTAAGTGCTGAGAATATAATGCCTGTGAACTAAAATAAAATTTTAAGGCTCACACCCATCCCACCAGCTGACTAAATGGACCTCCTAGTGGCCAAAGCAATATCCTAAAACTAAATTGCCTGCCAGGAGGAAGGAGGTCAGACATGCCTTATCATGTCCTCCTCCCTTCTTGGGGACATCCTTCATAACCCATTAATAGGCCTAAGGGTATGCAAGACAAACCTGCAGGTCCTCAATTTACACAACAAATCTATGTCCAGTGGCTTATCTCTGATAACAGCTCCTTATGTTGAAACATTCCAAGCCTTTACACAGAGCTTCATGTCGTTAACCAATTATAAGCCAAAGAATCTTTAAACCCATCTATAACCTGTAAGCCCCCACTTCGAGATGGCCCACCTTTTCGGGCCAAACCAATGTATGCCTCCCACGTGTTCATTTATGACTTTACCTGCAACTCCTGTCTCCCTGAAATGTATAAAACCAAACTGTAATCCAGCCACAGTGAGTCCACTTGCTCAAGGCTTCTTGGAAGCGGCTTTGGGTCATGGTCCTCAAATTTGGCTCAGAATAAATCTCCTTAAAACTATTTTACAGACTTTGGCTTTTTTCCGTTGACATGCCAAAACAACTGGAATCACTCTAGTAACTTAGCCTGAACTTCCTCCAAATCCTGGCTACTTACAGTAGCAAGAAATAGAAGTGAGGGGGTGACTGTGCCCGTCCCTTCAGTGTGCTTTCCCAGGCACGTCCCCCAAATATTCCATTCCATACCCTTTCTCCTCCCTTCAACTCTTCCCTTCCCTGAAGAAATTCCGATTGAATTGGTCCTAACCCAGGTCTCAGCCAGCCTGTGCAGCTGAGTGGAGTGCAGGTATTTCAGAGCAAAGCTGGGATGGGATACACCTTAGACAGCAACAATTTTCATGGAAGGCAGCTTTCCTGTGATCTTGTTACAGCAAGTGTTACAGAGCGTGGTCCCGAGGACAAACCGAGTGACACAGGGAGAGTCGGAGAATCAAAGTTTATTCACCAGCGGGCTCAGAGGGGCCTCACCACCAAATTCTGAGCACTGTCTACCTGATTTTTCCCACTTTTATTAAGTTGGGTGGTCTGAGGGAGGGGAGTATCAGGTGTAGGTTAGCTGATGTGTCAGGCAATAGGTTAATATTATGTTGATGCGCCAGGCAATAGATTTAGTGTTAGGCTGATGCCAGGGAATAGACTAGTTGATGGGCCAGGTAACAGGTTGGTATTGTGCTGATGTGAGTGAGGGGTGGAGTCTCCAGTGCCTGAGGCTCCAAGTAATAGATAGGGGTTCCCCTTATCAATCTCAGGTCCACATTTCATACATCACACTATGACAATGACCTTGAGAAACACAAAAGGAAAAAAAAAATGTATGGACTCTGGGACAAATTTCTGAGGGAGAAAAATGAAAGGTTCGCCTAACCGTGACTGACAAAATGAAATAGGCAAGAAAGGTGACAACGTTGGCTTCTTTGTGTTTGTTCCTTTTTCCCCCCTAAAGATCTTCTTGAGGACAGTATGTGACACTCTTCCTTTGGAAGTTGCATTGTTTAATGAACACACCAAGCTACGCGTTACTTCCTGAAAACATGCACTTTCACATTCCTGAGCCTTTGCTGGTGCTAATTCCTTCAGCTCACGGGCCTCTTTCTACCAATCAAAAAAATCCTTGGAGATCCAAATTTGGATGCCGCTGCATATAATAGAAAACCTAAATCATATTGTTTTAACCAAGAGAGACTTTTTTCCGCACACAAAATTGTCTGGAAGGAAGCAGTTCCGGGCTGGCGTGGAAACTGCACACGGTCATCCAGGATCCAGACCCCTGCCATCCTGTTCCCCCACCCTGAGCACTGGCTCCACTAGACAGCACGGCCCTTTCCAGGCAGTAGAAACAAAGGGGTGCTCTTTTTCAGAAAAGCTCATTCAAGAAGCGTCATCCAACTACTTCCTCCTTGGCCACCCCAATCTGCAGATGAGATCAGGCACATTGACCCAACCACTCTTATATGGGAGGCAAAAAAAGTATGGATATTAAGTGAACAACTACATGGGTCTGCCCAGCCTCTATAAGCTCACTTTCTTGTTATATAAAATATAGAACATATTTTAATTGTTTTCCTTCACTAGACCAGGGTTAACAGTGGTACTATGACATTTGGGGCTGTATAATTCTTTGTTGTCCATGCACCTGGTGCATCATAAGATGCTTAGCAACATCCACAGCCTCTATCCACTAGATGCCAGTGGATCTCCAGTTGTGGAGCGGACTAGACAGTCCGCTCTCCAGTTGTGACAACCAAAAATGTCCCCAGACATTGCTAAATGTTTCCCCAGGGGGCAAAATTGTCCCCAACTAGGAACCACTACACTGGACTGTTCTAATCATCTTTGTATCCCCTCCCCAGCTCAGTTCTCATAGTGATTATTTATTGTTATGATAACTATACTTGTTTTAACATTTGAGGCTACTTCTGTTATACTCATTTTTATACATGAGAATTGAGCTCAGAAACAACTCTCCCAAGAAATGGGAACTAACAAGTGGGTTCAGCCAAAGTCCGTCTCACTGCAAAGTTTATGCTTTTCTTCTTCCATCCACTGCCCTATTCACTACCAATCATTTGCCATCTGCCCCTCCAGCATATTAAGCATTCAGGAAACATTTGTTGAATTAAGTTTAAATACGAAAAAATGGCCCAGGCACGGTGGCTCATGCCTGTAATCCTAGCACTCTAGGAGGCTGAGGCAGGAGGATCGCTTAAGGTCAGGAGTTCGAAACCAGCGTGAGCAAGAGCGAGACTCCATCCCTACTAAAAATAAAAATTATTTGGCCAACTAAAAATATATAAAAAATTAGCCGGTCATGGTGGTGCATGCTTGTAGCCCCAGCTACTTGGGAGGCTGAGGCAAAAGGATTGCTTAAGCCCAGAAGTTTGAGGTTGCTGTGAGCTAGGCTGACACCACAGCACTCCAGCCTGGGCAACAGAGTGAGACTCTGTCTCAAAAATAAATAAATATAGGCCGGGCGCGGTGGCTTAAGCCTGTAATCCTAGCTCTCTGGGAGGCCAAGGTGGGCGGATCATTTGAGCTCAGGAGTTTGAGACCAGCCTGAGCAAGAGCGAGACCCCATCTCTACTATAAAGAGGAAGAAATTAATTGGCCAACTAATATATATAGAAAAAAATTAATAAATAAATAAATATGAAAAAATGAGTGCTCTGGAGCCCAGGAATAAATCCTCAGTGTTTTAAAACACTATATACAGATTTTGGAAGAAAAGAGGAGAAGGTTGGGAAGGGGAGAGGGGAAAAAGGACCCTGTATTCCTGAAGAGCTTTAACTTAGTCATTCGTTAAGGCATCTACCTTTGAACAGGTAAGGAGATGCCTACCTTATCAGTAATGAGCGACTGTGAAGGATAAAAACTGGACCACTTTTACCTTAGACTCTCAAGGAGCAACTAATGAGGTGTGTTTTGTTTTTGTTTTTTCCTGTATCAGATAATGTGCTATTGTTGATGATTAAATCCAACTATAAGTTTCTGCTTTGGTGGCAGAAGTGCAGTGGTACAGCCAGCCAATGATGTCTGCAGTCAGGGCAAGTGGAGTGGGCAAGGGTGGCTGTAGGTAAACTTCTGCCTAGATAAGTCTGTACTCCCTGGGATATTTGCAATCTGATATAGACCTTATTCATGCATTGGGACAAAACAGTAAAGGAATTAAAATAAATCAGAAGTAAGTATATGGCTGAGCACAGTGGCTCATGCCTATAATCCCAGCACTTTGGGAGGCCAACGCAGGAGGATCACTTGAGGCCAGGAGTTCGAGACCAGTTTGAGCAACATAAGGAGACCCTGTCTCTACAAAAAATATAAAAATTAGCTGGGTATGGTGGCATGTGCCTGCCAGACTGGGCAATAGAGATCCTATCTCTAAAAAAAAAAAGAAAAAAGAACTAATTATGCCCTTGACCACTGGCATGAATTATATTAATAGTAGCTTTTTCCCCCCTCTCACCCTCACCCTGATCTCACCCTAATGGGTGATCTGTGAAAAATATAATCACTTTGCTTCCTGGAGTCAGGCTTGAATTAGGAAAATATTATCTGTTGATCATTCATCCCTCTTTATTATATCCAATGTTTATTTCAACTTACCGTTTATTAAGTAGCCTTGTGTTCCTGAAATGTTTACTAGATGTTGCACATTTTATTCACCTTTGTGAGAAGTATTTAAAAATCAGGGAGACATAACAATAAGGTTCATGCTTTTTAGAGATGCCCTGACTCTTACAGACTCATATTATTTAAGAATATCATGTTTTTCACCAGAACATTAAAATTTTCCTATATTTCTTTTAAGCTTGTCTCTAAAAGGGGATAGTTGTTCCTAATCTTTTTTTCTCTTGAACTCATTTGTTACCACCCACCCAGGTTCATTGCCCACTACTCAAAAGGAAGCCAATACACTGAGACAGTAGGGTTTACAGCAGAGAAAGAGTTTAATATCACAAGTGCCATGAGAAGAGATGGGAGGAATTTCTCAAACTCATCTCCCTCAAAATTTTGGAGAAAGAGTTTTTAAAGACAGGTTTGGCGGGCAAAAGGCTAGACAACTGAGTCTGCTAATTGGCGGGGTTCAGAGCAGAACCACAGGGCTGTAAAAATTGTCCTTCGCTACATTGGTTCTTGGGAGGGGGTCACAATACCAGTTGAGTCAGGTGCTCGGTATGGGCCACTGGTCTGGGTAGGTCAGCAGTTCCACTGGAATGCAGGGCCTGGAAGACATCTCAAAAATTAGCTTTAGGTTTCACAAGGGTGATGTTATCTATGGCGAAAGTTAAGAATCTTTATGACTCCATAGTAGCAATTGTAGAGAAGCAAACAAGGGGACAGTGGCTGGTTATTATTAATATTTTTAGCTAGGCCTGTGCATAGAGTTTTAGGCCTTTACCACAGTTCTCACCTTGCACCCCTTTATTGATTTGTAAAGGGCAGTTTCACTTTTGTCATCTCACCATCTCATAATATATCAGATTCACCTGGGATAAGAGCTACTTCTTTGGAAATACTTGGGACAGCAAAGGTTTCTGTTAGCAGTCAGATATGAGGAGATCTTAATTTCAGAATGGTAATGAAAATGAAAAGCTTGATTCATTTAATTTTCCTAAAAAATGAGAAAGAGTCAACAATCATTCATATGCTATTTTATAGCGCTTTGCTTTGACCTTCCAGACTCCTACACATTCTTCCTAATAGCCCATTTTTACTTTGCTTCTCATCTATTTCCCTGGTCTTTTTATATTGCAGTCGATAAAATTTAGAACCTTTGTACTTAATTTCTTAGAATATGTAATAATAATAATTAGTCAAATAGATGCCCAAGGATAACTAATAAAAATAGTTGCTCATAAAATATCATGGCATTTTCCTCTCATAATGCAACACAAATGTAATACATATAATCTTATATGTAGCTTAGAAATGGGAACTATTACCACCCATTATTCTCTTCCTAAAATAGGAAATAAAATGTGAAAGAAGCTAAACAGGAAAATCATCACTAGAATCAGGAATGGAATTAAATTATAACTAGATTAATGTCAAAGTAATACTGTTTGCAGAAGTAGAGAAATATTATTTTAATACCGAAGAAAAATTAGCTCAAAATTTATTTTACTTCTTGCCAAATTTCTAAGCATTACTATATTGTGCTTAATAAAACATAAAACTATTGTTTTTCTTTCTTAAAATATGCAACAATAGTAATTAGATACAGCAATGTGCCAACATAATTTTCAAACTGCTTTTAAAATATCATGTAGCTTTTCCTTTGTTATCTAAAACACTGAAATGTAACCAATATTGCAAAATTACTTTTAACCACTAGAGGGCAGAAAATGATCCACATTTGTACATAACTAACTTTTTTTTTTTTTTTTTTTGAGACAGAGTCTCTGTTGTCCAGGCCAGAGTGCCATGCATGGCGTCATCCTAGCTCACAGCAACCTCAAACTCCTGGGCTCAAGCGATCCTCCTGCCTCAGCCTCCCGAGTAGCTGGGACTACAGGCATGCACCACCATGCCCGGCTAATTTTTTGTATATATATTTTTAGTTGGCCAATTAATTTCTTTCTATTTATAGTAGAGACGGGGTCTTGCTCTTGCTCAGGCTGGTTTCAAACTCTTGACCTTGAGTGATCCATCCACCTCGGCCTCCCAGAGTGCTAGGATTTCAGGCGAGAGCCACCGCGCCCAACCATATGTATTTTCTTTTACCATAAGCCCTAATTGTGGCAAAGATCTAATTGTGACAAAGATAGTTTTGGTTTCCTCTTAATTTGTCTTCCTGACCTAATTAACTTTTGTTTCCCTCCCAATGAAGCCATTTGCATTTCAGTAACTAAAGCATTACTTTGTTTGATTAGAAACCACAACCTCTTCACTTTTTCACTCTCATTAATTAAAACACATCATGGTAAATTAAGCCGTTGGATTTCAGTCTGGGGGTGACATTTTAACTACTGCCCCTTCAACCTTCCCTCTCTGTCAATCTCAGCCATGTCCTACATCATAGGACAGCCAGGGGGCAATGGCAGCAGGCTGATGGAGAGACGGAGCAGGCAGGGAGCCAGGGGTCATACATCACCGAAGGTGGTGACTTCTCTGATGCACGAGGCACTCTCTTGCCAATCAAACCTGATACAGCTTTTACCTTGTAGGTTTATGCATGACTTTATCCAAGACACTAAATCATTTCTGAAGTCTTGTTTCTTAATCTAAGCAAACCTGCTCTGCTCACTTTTCAGGTCTGTGGGCAATGTTCACTCTAACACCAATAAACACAGTGCAGTGGTACAGAAAAGCTGGGAGTGGGACAAGGTAGAAGTGTCACTCTTTGCAGACTAGTAAAAGCAATGTACTTCTAAAAGCAGGACTCATCACAAAAGAAAGAAACTCCTGTATTATTGCCTATGGGTAGAAGTTACAAATTGGCAAATTTAAAAGAAGCTTCTACCAATTATAGCTGCCCAGTAATAGATCTGACTAATACCAGCCATAGAAAGGTTATAAGGATAGTATATAATAC
Source organism: Mirza zaza (assembly GCA_008750895.1). Taxonomy (NCBI): domain Eukaryota; kingdom Metazoa; phylum Chordata; class Mammalia; order Primates; family Cheirogaleidae; genus Mirza; species Mirza zaza. The sequence continues at coordinate 172,379 of VSMD01050690.1, forward strand.
ATCAGGAATATTACAGATGCTATTTCTGCATGGGATGTGAAGTCTTACTAATTAACTTCTAAAACCTTATAATGCTGCTTTTAAGATTAAGTTTTTCCTTAAAGAAACACATGTATAAAGTTTTAAACATTTGAAAGGATTTTACAAGGCTTTTAATTAGAGTGACTAATCATCCCAGTTTTCCAGGGATGGTTCTGATTTTTATTAGTCTGCTCAGGCTGCCATAAAATATGGCTTACTGCCTAGTACTCCGGGAAGCCCAAGCAGGCGGATTGCTCAAGGTCAGCAGTTCGAAACCAGCCTGAGCAAGAGCAAGACCCCATCTGTACTATAAATAGAAAGAAATTAATTGGCCAACTAATGTAGAAAAAATTATCCGGGCATGGTGGCGCATGCCTGTAGTCCCAGCTACTCGGGAGGCTGAGGCAGGAGGATTGCTTGAGCCCAGGAGATTGAGGTTGCTGTGAGCTAGGCTGACGCCACGGCACTCACTGTAGCCTGGGCAACAAAGTGAGACTCTGTTTCAAAAAAAAAATGGGTAATGATTAGGTGGCTTAAACAACAGAAATTTATTTTTTTCACAATTTTGGAGACTGGAAGTCTGACATCAGGATGCCAGCATGGTCGAGATTCTGGTAAAGGCTCTCTCCCTGGCTTGTGAATGGCCTCCTTCTCATTACATGCTCACAAGTCTTTTCCTTGGTGCATGCACAAGGAGAGACAGCTTTCTTGCTCTCTCTCTCTCTGTTCCTCTTCTTATAAGGCCACAGCACATCCAGGATTAGGGCACCACTGGTATGGCCTCATTTAACCTTAATTACTCCCTATCTCCAGATATAGTCACACTGGGGGTGAAGGCTTCAACATATGAATTTAGGATGATACAATTCTGTCCATAGCACAATTTTTACCTATTATCCCAGTGTAATTATTAATAGTGCCCCCTGTCACTTTCAAAAGTGTCCCATCCCAAGTCCCAATCTCATCTCTTCCCAATTTCTATTCCCCAGAAGCACCTACTTTCAAGTTGTTTATGATTTCCTCTATTTGGCCCCAAACTTCTAAACAAAAACATGCCTATACTATTTGCATCAGTTAAAAATTGCCTTTGAATACTAATTTATAGATTAGGGAGAAAAATTATTGACTAAACAATTACAAAAGTGTGCCAAGAAGGTAAGTTGTCTGAAGCCTTATTCACTTGAAAATGGATTTTCCTACCTCTCAACTTTGTTGGAATTTTATAGCCATCCAAATTCTCAACAAAGCATGGGGATAAGAAAAGTCACATTATTGTTGAAACATGATCTAATACCTAGACCTCCCTTCAAAGCAGGACTTGCTGCCCAAGCTGTCAGCTCTAGCAGGAATTACCTCAGCTGCAGAGAGCTACCTGGCCCACGGTAATGCCTTCCCAGGTCAGCAGCATCCAATACCTGAATGAGGAAGGTGTATACAGGCCATTTCCACCCAACCTGGGGCTATTCTCACAGGCCATGGGTGCCCCACAGCTCCCCAGAGGGTCAGCCAAGGTTCTGTCAGGCCCTCATCACAGAGAGACTTCTCGCTCTGCCCAATCCTGCATCCTTCCCTTCCTCCCTCAGGTGTTGATCTTTAATAAAAATCTTGTGCCTCGAACTCTATGTCAGCATCTGCTTCCAGAAAACCCAACCTGCACCAAATAGGCCATATGGTTCAAAATTCAAAAGGTGCAAAGAGGAATATAGTGAACCATCTCCCTCCTCTACTCAATTCCAGTTACCAGTTCCTCTGGCCTGAGTCAACCAATGTGGCCAGGTTCTTGCGTATATTTCCAGAAATTTCCTATAGTATATAAAAAATGTATGTGTATAACTTATAATATATAAGTTTTTTTCATTTGTTACCCAATGGTAACATACCCTACAACTGTTCTATACCTTGATTTTTTTTCCCTTAAGATATATCTCAGAGGTATCAAGTCCATACATGAAGATATCAACAATAACAAAACCCATGAGATGCAGCAAAAGCAGATCTAAGAGGGAAGTTTATAGCAATAAATGCCTACATTAAAAAAAGAAGAAAGATCCCGAATAAAGAGCATAACATTATGCTGCAAGGAACTAGAAACAGAAGGACAAACAAAAAGGTACAGTAAAAATATAGTATAAAAGATAAAAATTGGTACATCTGTATAGGGCACTTACCATGAATGTAGCTCACAGGACTGGAAATTGCTCTGGGTGAGTCAGTGAGTGAGGGGTGAGTGAATGTGAAGGCCTGGGACATTAGAAACTAACACTGTACACTTAGGCCATACTAAATTTATATTTTTAAAAAATTCTTTCTTCAATAACAAGATAACCTTAGCTTACTATAACATTTTTACTTTATAAACTCTTTAATTTTTTAAACTTTTTGACTCTTTTGTAATAGCACTTAGCTTAAAACACACACACACTGTACAACTACGCAAAAATATTTTCTTTCTTTATGTCCTTATAGCATAAGACTATGCTATGAGCTTTTTTTCTATTTAAATTTTTTTTTTTTTACTTTTTAAATGGTAAGTACAACTACTTACCATCGTGTTAGAATTGCCTACAGTATTTTGTTAAAAACTAAGACACAAACACATATATTAATTAGCTTAGGCCTCTACAAGGTAAGGATCATCAATATCTTTCACCTCTACATCTTGTCCCATTGGAAGGCCTTCAGGGACAATAACATGCATAGAGCTGTCATTTCCTATGATAACAATGTCTTCTTCTGGAATACCTCCTGAAGGACCTGCCTGAGGCTGGTGTACAGTTAATTTTTTTTTAATAAGAAGAAGTATACTCTAAAATAATGATAAACAGTATGGTAAAAATTAATACATAAATCAGTAACACAGTCATTTGTGATCATTATCAAGTATTCTGTAATGTACATAATTGTGTGTGCTATACTTTTGTACAACTGGCAGCATAGTAGGTTTGTTTACACCAGCATTATCACAAACACATAACGCACTGTGCTAAGACTTTTTACGAGGCCTACAATCTCACTAGGTGATGGGAATTTTTCAGCTCCATTATAATCTTATGGGACTACTGTTGTATATGTGGTTTGTCATTGACCAAAATGTTGTTATGAGGGACATGGCTGTATACAATACACAGTTGGCCCTTGACCAATGTGGGTTTGAACTTCCATGGTCCACTTAATATGGAAAGTTTTTCAATAAATACAGGCGGCCCTCAATATCAATTGGTTCCCCATCCACAACCAAACGTGTATCAAACATACAGTATTCAGGGGATGTAAGACCCGCATACAAGAAGGGCCAGCTTTCTGTATCCACAGATCCTGCAGGGCTGACTGGGGGACTTGAGTATGCACAGATTTTGGTTTACGTGGGAGTGCCTGGAACTAATCCCCTGAGATTATTGAGGGACAACTATATTATTAACTTTGGTCACCATGATGTAACAATAGATCTCTTACACTTATTTTTGTCTAACTGAAAACCTGTGTCCTTCCACCAACATTTCCCCAAGCACAGATGACTTGAGGATTGGTTTTAAAAAGCAGAATGGAGATGCAAAGTAACCCAAACACTCATAACTTCAAAAAGAAGCTACTAGCCATAGGATGGAGGGATCATAAAGAGAGGTGGTGTTTCTAGAACCTGAGAGCTTGAGGGGAGGGCTCCCATGTGGGTTGGTGCACAGAACTCCATGGGCGAGAGGCTTGTCATAGCTAGTTTTCAGACTTCTGGAGAAGGGACACTATAGCAAGTACTTGGACCACTGAAAAGGGGACATGACCTGGTGAGTGTATACAGATGATGCTAGGGCAAAGCCCAGCAGATGAAGGGTGAGGCATAACTGGTACCCCCAATGTCAATGGATATAACCTGGCTGTTGGCTGCTGTTGGTACCACTGAGAGGCACAGCAAAGCTGGTTCAGGGGACTGCTGAAAGGAGCTGAAGGCTGGAGCTAGAGCTATCCACTGGAGGCTTGATGAAAGCAGCAAGGAAATCCCTTCTCCCTTCTTCCTGCCTTCCACACTCTGTCCCCTTGTGCCTTCCATTGGCAGAATCCAATGGAAAGTCAGCTGGTGAGAGTCTGAGAAGTGTAATTTACAGAAATCTCTGCCCTAGAATTACAGAATGATGGGCTTCAAAGTGAAGGCAATAGGTAAATAACCAGCACAGTCCATGCCTTTGGCATCAGTATTCATGCACACATTTCTACTCATATTTAAATGCCGATCCAATAATAATATGGCCTGCTTCCACCTAAAACATGCCATTATTTTTCGCACAAATGAGGATCCTATCATCCTCTCCCCAGAAGGTCCTAATAGTTACCATATCCATTTCTGGGTGATGTTATTTCCTTTTCTAGATTAATTACAATCTCGCCAAAATATCCTGTACTCCATGTACTAAATTATAAAGTAAACCACTAACAAGCACCCTAATATAAAAATAGAAGCCAAGAGAGAGAACAAATTATGTAATGTATGCAAACAGATATGTGACAAGTATTTTAGTTATCTATTGCTGCATAAAACCATCATCCCAGAACTTGGTGGTTTTAAAGAACAACCATTTTCTCTCTCTCAATTTGGTAGGTTGGCTGAGATCATCTGGGCAGTTCTTCAGCTGGTCTCCCTGGGGGCCCCTCATGTCGCTGCAGTCAGATGGCAGCTGAGGATGGAGTCATCTCTTTGGATGACCAGGATACTCCAACAACAGAGCCTCTCTGCCTTTCCATGCAGTCTTTCCACAGTATCTCTCCAGCAAGGTGGTACACTCATTTCATGGTGGCTCAGGGATCCCAAAAGCAAGTGTTCCAGGAGAGAGAAAGTGGAAGCCGACAGTCCTCCTAAGAGCTTGGTCTAGAACTGGCACAGTTTCACTTCTGCTGCATTTAAGTGCTTGACACAAGTCACAGACCAGCCAGCCCATACAAATGTGGGAGGGAGCTCCAAACAAGTATGAATAGCAGGTGGTGGTTCACTGGGGCCATCTTTGGAGTCTGGTTACCAGCAGAAGCTAGGAAGAAAATACATGGCATTCCTACAGTCCTCATGTCCATCTGTAACTCCTGAGGCTGGAATTGATAGTTATAATGTCATTATTCCACCATCTATTCCACGTTCCCCCTGCTCTCAGGCAGTACCAGGGAAAGGGTTTTTTACCTGGACAGTAATCTTTATTCCTGAAAGATCTGAACTAGTGGTGGTGCCTTTATTGGGCTGCTATAGTTTTCCATTAACTTTTATCTTCGAACATGAACAAAAAGGCACCCCAAAAAATCCCAGAGAATTCTCGGAATCTTCCCTTTCCCTACTGTATAGCAGCAACCCATTCCCCCTAAGTCACTGAGATCAATTATTCCAGCCAATACAGTAAACCCCTGTACTCTTTCCCTATTGATTCAGTGCACTGAAGAACCCCAGGTCTCCAGCTACTCTTCTGTACACCACATTCACCTACCTAACCAGGCTATTAGGTGCAAGTGAAGGAAGTACAACAACTGTAAAACATGGCAACTCTAGGTAAATAGTAGTTATTCTTTCCTGCTAAAAGCACTCCCTTTCCCAAAAAACAACTATTTCAAACCTTCTCCACTACTCACACTTTCCACCTCATCTTCTGCCCTCATTCTCGGCAAATCATCTGACCTGTTTACCTTTTTCAACTTCCTGTCTCAACCTCCTCCCCCAGTTTAGAAATTAACCTGCAACCCCACCCATCTTTATGCCTTTTTCTCCTGTAACAATAGAAGGGGTCTTGGTGAGGTAGCTATGGACTCCTACAGCAAATGTGCTCCCCAGCTCACCCAGTCATGCCCTTATGTCACTGGATTATGACTATTCACTGCTCCATGTCCTCATAGACTGTAGGTGCTGCGACAACCCCTGACACATTCTAGGCAAGTAGGGACTATTTACGAAATAAGCACATTATATATATATATATATATATATATATATATATATATATATGTGCATCTATGTCTCGTCAATGTTCATTACTAAATGGCCACATAGTTCATTAGCTACTCAAGGCAAAAATAATAATAATATTAAAGTGTCATTTAATTCATTTGTAGTTTAAAAACAGCAAAATATATTTTTTTAATTGTGATTTTAGTAAGAAGATATCTATACTGAAACCATTCAATTTTTTTAAATTTCATATTTTAAAGTTACTGAAAGAGATTTCCCAATACATCTTCTAGGCAAGACATCAGACCCAAAATTTTTTCATTTAAAAAATACTAATACTCGACCGGGCGCAGTGGCTCATGCCTGTAATCCTAGCACTCTGGGATGCCGAGGCGGGCGAATCGCTTGAGGTCAGGAGTTCGAAATCAGCCTGAGCAAGAGTGAGACCCCGTTTCTACTAAAAATAGAAAGAAATTAATTGGCCAACTAATATACAGAAAAAAATAGCCAGGCATGGTGGCGCATGCCTGTAGTCCCAGCTACTTGGGAGGCTGAGGCAGAGGATTGCTTGAGCCCAGGAGTTTGAGGTTGCTGTGAGCTAGGCTGATGCCACGGCACTCACTCTAGCCTGGGCAACAGGGTGAGACTCTGTCTCAAAAAAAAAAAAAAAAAAGAAAGAAAGAAAAAATACTCATATTGCGTCCCTCAAAAGCTTATTTAATTCATTTTCAAATACCATTTTTAAGGTCTCTATAACAGACTTAAAAGAAAGGTTATAGACTATATAATTCATGCTTTACATTATTATACTTCCTATATATTCTTTATCTGAAGATGAAAGGTCTAGCTGTGATTTGGAATTTCTGTCAACCCAGATACAGTATTCTATGCATATATTATTTTCATCACCAAATTTTGTCTTTCCAGTTTAAAGGATTACTAGTGAAGTGAGGTGGTAAAAACAAAAAAAAGAGAGAGAGAGAGAGATTAACATGTCAGAAGTAGAAAGAAAGCAATCTGAAGCTACTGATCCCACCAGCTGTGATATACAGAACAAGCCAATCACTTTGAGCATCCCTGGGTAGGAAGCTACTTTGTGTGTTAGGGTCACACACACACATACCCTGCTGGCTGAGGTGGAGTGAATTAAATCACTAAAGCTAAGAATAAAGAATGTTAGCCAAACAAATAGATCCAATCCTGATAACCCTGAGAACTTTCAGATGGAGAAGCATTTCCAAAGAGCACAATTGTTTCACAAAGACCTAATAATGAATTTTCCTTGCCTGTAAATTTTATTTGAAAAATGACAAGGATAAAGATAATTCATTACGTTTCCTATTCTTTACACTCTTTTCTCATAAAATAAAACTTCAGGCTAGGGGCAATGGTTCTCGCCTATAATCGCAGCACTTTGGGAGACCAAGTAGGGGGATCACTTGAGGCCAGGAGCTCCAGACCAGCCTGGGCAACATTGTGAGACCCCCATCTCCACAAAAAAACATTTTAAAAATTAGTCTCCTGTGGTGGCATGTGCTATGTTCCTAGTTACTCTGGAGACTGAGGGGGTAGGATCTCTTGGCCCCAAAAGTTCCAGGTTAGAGTGAGCCATGATTGCACCACTACACTCAAGCCTGTGCTACAGACCAAGACCCTGCCTCTTAAAAAAGTTAATTAATTAATTGGAAATTTAAAAAAATATTCAAACCCAATAGAACCTGCAGGCTATCACCACATATCCTGGTCATTCAACCTGGAGTTGCCACAACTTCCCCAGGCGTTACCACCCTCCACATATACACACAGCTAGTGACACATCTTCATCAGATGCCTCTGATTATATCTGCCAAGCTCAGTTATTCCTTCCAGGAAGAACCAAGCCATGAGGAAGGTCCAACATGAGGAAAAGGTGAAGCATGGAAAATACTGGAAGGTTGGGGACATGAAATGGGCAGGGCTGATGAGGAATTTAATGGGAGATCCTGGACACACAAGAGCAGCAAAAGGGCAAAAGGCTAGGATGGACTTCTGCCAAAAACTGGAAAAAAAAATCCTACCAGAAATTGGGAAAAAAAGATGGGTGAAGGTGTCAAAGATAAAAACCAATGTCACTTAATTCACAATTCTGTCTCCAGCAGGATCTTCTTGGTCAGGCTTGGTAGGTGTGTTAACTACCCACGGATTGGGAGAGGTGCCAGGACTGAGAAATATACCACGACTACAAAATCACCACTGTGCCTACTACTCCAACTCGCTTTCCCTCTGCCACCAGGAAACATGCACTTAGAAGGTGGCACACAAAATGAGTATCTACTGGTCAGTTAATAAAAAGTTGTAAAATTGGCCGGGCGCGGTGGCTCAAGCCTGTAATCCTAGCTCTCTGGGAGGCCGAGGTGGGCGGATCCTTTGAGCTCAGGAGTTCGAGACCAGCCTGAGCAAGAGTGAGACCCCATCTCTACTATAAATAGAAAGAAATTAATTGGCCAACTAAAAATATATAGAAAAATTAGCCGGGCATGGTGGCACATGCCTGTAGTCCCAGCTACTTGGGAGGCTGAGGCAGCAGGATTACTTGAGCCCAGGAGTTTGAGGTTGCTGTGAGCTAGGCTGACGCCACGGCACTCACTCTAGCCTGGGCAACAAAGTGAGACTCTGTCTCAAAAAAAAAAAAAAAAGTTGTAAAATAGGCAGAGAACGGCAAAAGCACTGTCATACCTCCCTTCTCAGAGATGGCCACTCTCGCCGCCACCTTCTTCTGCTCAGTTCTAGCCTTGCACACCCAAAGAATGACCTTCCTTCCTCCCGGTCCTGCCTCGGCCATCACAGAAGCTCATGGCCAGGTACCGGTAGGTGCAGAAACGCGGTTCGCACTCAGTTCTTTTGGGGTGACCTCAGGTAATCGAGGTGGGGCTAGGCCCTTGGGGACAGGGCAGCTAAAGGCCTTTGCCACGTCCGCGCCCGCCAGGCGAGGAAGAGCAGAGCTGACTCCGGGTGCTAAACCGGGGCTGCGCTCGCAGAAGCCTGCAGACCCCGCCGTCGACCGGGCCGCTCTATGCCCCATTCCCGCAAGGTGAGTCGGGAGGAGGACAGGTCGGACGCCCCCGCCTCCCCGCAGTCTCCGCTGGACCAGCGCTCTTCCTCCGCCCAGTCCACAGAGAGACCGCCCCCGCCGCGGGACTTCTGCACACCCGGCGGCCCTGGAAGGAGAGCCTGAAGTCGCGGCCTCCGCCGCCAGAGGGCTCCTGGGGGGCGGGGCGGGGCCGGCTGTGAAGGGGGCGGGGCCCGGTGGCTGGTGGCGGAAGGGCCCGTTTCACCGGGTGACTGGGCGCCTCTCTCTTCCTCCTCACTTCCGGTCCTGCTTCCCATTGTTGCGGGCCCCGGAGCTCCTGGGCCCGCTTTCCCGAGACCTCGAAGAGCGGCCTGCGGCTCCCCGCCCGCCACCCAGGAGGCCCCCGCCCCTCAGGCATGCATTACCTAGTGCCATGGTCACGGTCGCCGTCACAGGCACCCTCTACCCCACCCTCGGCCCGCCCGCGGTCCCTCTCTCTCCCTCACCCGCACCTGCCAGCAGCGCTCCGGGGCCGCAGGTGCGGAAGACCGCGGAATTCCACGCCCCACGGAGCCCGCCAGCTCTGGGGAGGAGAAGCGGAGGTGCCGTCCAGAGCAGTGGCGCTCCCAGGCTGATGTCCCAGGTGCGTCGGAATCCCCGAGGCGCCGCTCGGCAGGGTAAGGATGGCCCGGAGGCTCGGCCTCAGATCCCGGGACCTTCGGTGCCAACCCCCGAGCCTCCTCAGCGCCTCCTCAGCTTTACCCCCAAGTCCGAGGGAGGCGTGGGTTTCTCACTCACGCAGTCGGCAGCCAGGAATCCCCTTTGGGGCCCCGTTGCTACTGCACCCCGCGGTCTCCACCTCTCTGCAAAGGGATTCTTGTCCAGAATCCCCCAGGCCTTCAGGACAGCTCTTGATTGTGCCGGTTGATGAGTCTCTTTAATTTTCAGAAGGACCACGGGGGTAAAAATAAGCTGAGTGTTTCTTGAATAGTTATGGTTAAATTTGAGGCAAGAAGTGGATTTGAGTGCGTGTCTGCGAAGTAGCAGGCTTGTGTGGACCACGTAGTATTTAGAATCTACTTGGAAACACTTTCCACCCTGTGGATGTGTTTCCGTTGAAATTTACTTCCACAGAACGTAAGTCGCTGTTAATTACTGATTTGACATCGGAGAGTCCACATACGGGCTTCTTCGGTGAGTTAAGGAAGCCCCTGATTTCTTTGCCGCGTTGGGTTGAACCGTTGAGCAGTACAAATCGTGTCTCTTGCCTGCCTTGTCTCCCAAAAAAAAATGTGCCCTCCTTTTCTTTTCCAGATTGTGCCTTTTTAGCCAAGGAGCATGGAGGTAATGCATGGCAGGCCATACTATTGCAGGGAGCTTGAAGGATCTGACATATTGTCAAACACCTTTTACTCTAATGAACTGCACACTCCACTACAAACAACTACTCGCCCATCCGCCTCAGAGGACAGGTAAAACGAAACCAGAAAAAGCAAACAAGAAGAAAGCGTTTGAATATATTTAATGTATTTTTGGACCTGATGAAAAACATTTATCGTTCTGGGGCTCTTCTTTTTGTCACATAGGGAAGACAAAACCTAACAATGAACTAAACCTTAAAGTGTCTACATCTGTTGGGAAGTCCATGGGAAGCAAGTGGCTGCGTACTAGTAAAATGCAGACAGCAATTTCATCCACTGCCCTGTAGAATTCTGTCCCTCAGTTGGAAGATAATCTGTCTTAATCAAAGATTTTTTATTTTATAAAGGTTACTGTAGTGGTTTCCTAACATGCCCTACTACCATTTGCCCAAAAATATTCACAGAACCTGTTGCTCATAGTAATTGAAATTTCTGCTTTACTAAATTCCCCGTAACACATTAATTACACATTATGATAAAAATTGCATCTAACATCTAGTGATTTCTATGTGTCAGCATTGTACCAAATGCTCTGTATGTGGTAATTCTTTGAACCCTCATGACAACCTTATAAGTACTGTTATCATCCCCGTTTTACATGAAATGAAAAGTACAGACAAGTAATTTGACAAAATCTTAGTTCCAACTTTTTTTTTTGTATTTACTTGAATCGACTTTGAGAGAAAAAAAAAAATCTCAAAACACTTGGACAGTAAAAGAAATACACTGTGTGGCTGTTTTCTTGTTTTATTTTTTTTTTAAGTTCACTTGGTCATGTCTCTTATTTACGAAGTCTATCTTGAGGAAATGAGACAGGAAGTCACCCAGCTTCCAAAATGGGACAGCACTACCACACAGTCCATTCTATGTTTGAATGCTCTTGATTGTCAGATAATTTTCTTTCTATGAGAACATTCTTCATCCTTATAATTTCTACCTGCTGATTCTGGTTCTTCCCTTTGACACTATACAAAATAATAATTCATCAACCCTATGCTAGCAGCTCTTCAAAGAGGTCAAAGATTCTTTTGGCCTCTCGAAGAGTTGTCTTTGCCAGACTAAACATTGATTCTCACAGACTTTGCAAACTCTTCTTTCTTCTTGTATCTAGACTTTCACCATCTTGATCTTCCACGGATCTTTTTCAGTTTATAAATATGCTCTTTATATTGAAAAAGAAGGTGGGGTTTTTTTTCAGTTAATTATAAAATTAACACATGTTCCTTATAATTTAAAGGATTATAAATACAAATCCATAAAGAAAACAAGGGCTGGGTATAGTGGCTCACACCTGTAATTGCAGGGCTTTGGGAGGCCAAGGCAGAAGGATTGCTTGAAGCTAGTTCAAGACCAGCCTGGGCAACATAGTGAGACCTTGTCTCTATAAAAACAAAAAATGTTTAAGTATCCATTTTTGCAACAGAAAAATTATGAGATTAAAGCACAGGAAAGAAAACCTCTGTACTTCCTTTATCCAGAAATAATAACCAATGTGTTCACATCTCAATATGTGCCCTCTCTAATTTTTTAAATGTAAAGATCATATTCCGTTTTTTTATGTGTAAACTGCTATTTTCACTTAATTAAAAGGAATATTTTTACGTTTGGGGTTAAAGGGCTCATGTTACTTATACTTCTGAGTCAGTCTTTGCTGCCCCCGTTCCTCCTCTGTTAACCTGATTCACAGAGTGCCTGTCAGCCCTAAATTCTTCTTCAACTCCAAGGGCCATCACATTAGGCAGATGAGTCAAATGAAACCCTTAGCAGAGCTTGTGTGTTCCAGGGATAGGCAGTTGTCCCTGGCTCCAAAGCAGCAATGTGAAGTTTTGTATTTGGCCAAAAGTAATCTGAGTAAGAACTTAAGGCTGCCATATCTGATTGAATTCACTGTGGCCTCAAAAAGCACTTATCAAAGGGTTTTCACTGAATTTTTGATCCCCTTCTACCTAAATGGTCCTATGCTTGGTTATTATTGGCTCCTAAACCCCTTAACTGGTATGAAATTTAAGAAAAGCACCTTTGAGAAAATGTAGCTTTTCATCAGCTGATTATGAAATTAAACACAATATAAGGTCAGCTACCTATAAAGTACAAGACGGTATTATTTGAAGCTATAGCTAGGTACAAGCACGTTCCTAGCTCCTAATACCTAAAACTTGCTTTCCCTTTTATTTCATGTGAATTTTTACCTTTCACAATTCCCAGATTGAGAGAGCCAGGATAATCATGTGTTCTCAGAACCTTTCCTCTTAACTCCCGCTTAAAAAGCATCCAGACAGCTTACAGAAGATTCTCTTTGCTCTCGGTGTAACTCATTGAACTGCTCTGGAAAGAATCACCAAGATAACAATGGTACCTCTGCTCTATCATTGCCGAGGCTTACTTTTTCAGGTGAGGGTCAGGGTTTGTGGCTCCCAACTTAAACTACAAGGCCTCTCAAAAGCAACATAAAACAATACAAACCAAAAAGTTCCTAGTTTTTAGGGATTACCCTTTATAATGGTAAGATTGGGCATGAGACCTAGCATATGTTAGCTCTCAGCAGCTTAGTTTTCTAAACATGGATGTACTTAAAGGGACACTCTTTTTAAATATCTTGATTTGTTTTGCACTAACTTGGCAATTTTAGCTAATACAAAATTATTTTCTCACATCAGCGTACTTTTTTTTTCATTTCACAATAGGCAGTGCAATCTAGCTCCATCGTTACCCAGGATTGGTCTATAGACAGGACTGGTCTTATATCAAAATCACCTGAAGAGCTTTCTAATAATACAGATTCCCAGGATCCAGCTATAGATATTCTGACTTATTAGGTCTGAGGTGGGGCAAAAGAATCTGCATTTTTTAGAAGTTTTTCAGTTTACTACTGGGCTAGCAAGAAGTACTGAAAACGGTAAGAAAACCACAATTATGGTTCTGGCTTACCTATTGACCAAGAGCAAGTTAATCGCTATACTTTACTTTGTTCAAGTACATATTTTAGAACAATTATAGTAGCCACTATTTTAGATAATCTCACTTGATTTCTTTTAAAAATACAAAGTAAACAGGGAGGCCAGACACAGTGGCTCACGCCTGTAATCCTAGCACTCTGGGAGGCCGAGGCAGACGGATCGTTTAAGCTCAGGAGTTCGAGACCAGCCTGAGCAAGATTGAGACCCTGTCTCTACTAAAAATAGGAATTAGCTGGACAACTAAAAATATATAGAAAAAATTAGCCGGGCATGGTGGCGCAGCTACTCAGGAGGCTGAGGCAGAAGGATCGCTTGAGCCAGGGAGTTTGAGGTTGCTGTGAGCTAGGCTGATGCCATGGCACTCTAGCCCGAGCAACAAAGTGAGACTCTGTCTCAAAAAAAAAAAAAAATTTTGCAAACAAAATAAACGGAGTATTCTTTTGTATTTCTTCCATTGAAAATTGAACAGTGTTGAGGACAGCTAGTCAAAATCATCACAGATTCCCATCCTCTTTCCATTCAGCTGGCTTCTCCTTAGCTCTAGCAAGTTCGAAAGCTCATGAGGCAAACATATCAAGCTTAGGATTTCACAGTAGTCTCCTCTTTTATTTCTGGATTCACTTCTTTGCTTTCTGATTCTTGAATTTTTTTTTTTTTTTTTTTGAGACAGAGTCTCACTTCATTGCCCAGGCTAGAGTGAGTGCCGTGGCGTCAGCCTAGCTCACAGCAACCTCAGTCTCCTGGGCTCAAGCAATCCTGCTGCCTCAGCCTCCCAAGTAGCTGGGACTACAGGCATGTGCCACCATGCCCGGCTAATTTTTTCTATATATATTTTAGTTGGCCAATTAATTTCTTTCTATTTATAGTAGAGATGGGGTCTCGCTCTTGCTCAGGCTGGTCTCGAACTCCTGAGCTCAAACGATCCGCCCACCTCGGCCTCCCAGAGAGCTAGGATTACAGGCTTGAGCCACCGCGCCC